>QKWP01001235.1:5756-21630 GCA_003550325.1 Gigaspora rosea | reverse complement strand
TTTTTTTTTTTATTTTTTAATGTGATATTTTTTTTTTTTAGTTATTTCGAATCTTCGTTGGAGTCGTAGCTGGAGTTGTTGCTGGAGTCGTTGCTGGAGTCGTTGCTAGAGTCTTCGTTGGAGCCACACTAGAGCTTTTGTTGGTGCCGTCATAGTTGGAGCCTCGTGAAGTCGCGCTTAGATTTTGGTGATTCGGTAGGTTTTTTTATTAAGTTCTTCCCCCAAGTTGTTCTTTCGTAGGGTTAATAGGTTTTCCGTTAGTTTTCGGTGGGTTCTTCCGGCAAGTTCGTCATTATTTTTTGGTGGGATTTCCTTCGTTTTTCGTTGGGTCCTTCGTTTTTCGGTGTTCACTTAGTAGGTTCTTTGTTTTCGTGGGTTCTTTTTCCGGTAAATTCTTCGTCATTTTTCGGGTAAGTTTTTCGTTAATTTTCCAATAAGCTTTGACGCCAGTTAATTCATCGTTTTTCGCGTCAGTAGGTTCTTCGTGATCTTTTTGTGAGTTCGTTGTTTTTGGTGGTTCTTCCAAGGATTCTTCATTTTTGTTTTCGTTTCTTTCGCTCTTGATGGGCCGTTTTTTCGCCGTCCATTGTCGCAGTGGGTGGGTGGGTGGAGGTGGCTTCGTTACTTTGTTACGTAATGACACTTGTTTAATTTTTTTTTTTTAGTAACTTGTTATTTCGCAATTTTTTTTTTAAATACTGTAATAAAAAATGGGCGGCTTCGTTACAACGAGTTCGTAAAATTTTTTTTTTTTCACGAATGTTCGCTAAGTTTTTTTTCTTTTTTTTTTACGATGTAAATTTTTTTTTGGTTTTTTTTATTTGTATTACTGCAATTTGCAATGTTTTTTTTTTAAATAAAAAATGGCCAGCTTCGTTATGCAACGAGTTTGTAAAAAAATTTTTTTTCTCTTCCGCGAACGTTCGCGAAGTTTTTTCTTTTTTTTAAATAAAAACTGGGTGGCTTCATTACGCAACGAGTTCATAAAAAAAATTTTTTTTTTTCTCTCTCTCTCTTCCGCAAATGTTCGCGAAGTTTTTTTCTTTTTTTTTTAAATAATATCTGTATAAAACTTAAAAAAAATTTTTTGTTAGTAAAAAAAAGCTGACCACGTGATCGCTTTGATTGGCCAATCATGGGGTCGCCATGGTGATGGGTCGCCATAAAATAACACCCTTTTTTTATTTCTTTTTTCATCTATTATTTTTTTATTTAATTAATTTATTTTTAGTTTATTTTATTTATTTGTTATTAAATTATTTATTATTTCATCCTCTGGATCTAGATCTAGATCATTTTAAGATTTTTTTTTTACCAGTAAATTTTGTTTTTTTTATCGTTATTTATTTCAGTTCTTTTTTCTACTTAAGACTTATATTTATTTTAATTTATTTTTTTTTATTATTATAATTTTATTTATTAATTGTTTTTTTTATGTTATTACATTAAATAATTATTTTTTATCATTTTTATGAATTACTAGTTATACAGGACCAGGCGGATATAAAAGATAAGTTTTTTTTTTTGCTTTTCTTTTTTTTATACCGGTAGTAGTACTATACTAACATATATATTATTTTCACCCAGTTTGGTTCTTCTTTCATCAGTTAGTGCCTTTCTTGCATCGTCGGTATCTTCTAGTTAGTGCTTCTTTTGCTAGTTGGTGCCTTGCGTCATTGGTATTAACCTATTTGGTGCTTTTTTTGCTGGTTGGTACTTTGTGTTGTTGGTATTGTTAAGTACGGTGTTTCTCTTTCACTGGAAGTTGGTTTCTTGCATCGTTGATATTGTCCAATTCAGTCGCTCTTGTTTGTCGCGCATTTTACGGAATGGAGATTCGAGAACCAGAAGAACTGGAACCAGTGTTAAAAGATTAGTACATTTCTTTTTTTGTTGTTCTTTTGTTTTTTAGTTATTTCATTTTTACTAACAAGTTTTTCTTGTAGATTCGTGGTTGTTGGAGTATTGAAATGGCACCAGAAATAGAGATTCGAGATCTAGAACTGGTATAAAAAGATAAGTACCAGTACTTTTTTGTTGTTCTTTTTGTTTTTCGATTATTTTTTCATTTTTACTAACAATTTTTTTGCAGATTCGAGTTTTGTTGGGGAATTGAAGTTAAAACGATATTGCTGCAATAGAAATTCGGGAATCCAGGTTAAACAAGACAACTGACCAGATTCCTGCCGTTACAAAAAAACAAATGTGAATATGTTCTATGAGTGTTCTATGTGGGAAATTATTAATTTCATTGTCAAAATATATATGAATATTTGAATGTATTTTTTCAATGTATGGAAATTTAGCTAGTATTTAATGTTTAGGCGAACATATAGTTATTTATTTTTATTTGCTTTTTATTAGTTATTTTTTTTTTAATTTTTTATATTATTATTATATTATATATTTGTAATAAAATAATAAATTACACTGTTAAAATAGTATAAATATTATAAATATTCAAATATATTCTTTTAATATATGAAAATTTAGCTAGCATTTAATATTTAGTAGAGTTTCGAACCGGGTTATAGTAAACTGGATCACCCATATCAAAATGGAAGACCCGGATCACTGATTTGAAACCTGGGTCAAATCAATTGGTATGATTCATGTTGAATAATTTATTTTGTATATTAAATCATGTCGCTTTATTTAATAGCAAAGCCTACTTTATTTCTATTTAACTCGAAACTTTACTTTGAAAATTGACTGAGAGTATATGACTTATTAACATTTGCCTTAGCAAAAACGAATACCTTTACAAAACAATTATTTTGTTGTTTCACCTTATTTATATTAGATAAGGATATTTTGCAAATTTACAAAGTTTGAGTACATGATTTCATTAAGTTGCTTTATCTCTACAATCTTTTAGATAGATTACTGTTTTAACTTTTAAACCAGCGACTTGTCACGAATTTATATTATCGTAATTATTATTCTAAATGAAAGAATAAACTGTAAATAGTAAATAGTTGTTTTTTTATTTTCATTTCGCTTTATCAATAAGTGACAATCATTTGTTGATTCAAAAATGATTTCTGACAGGAATCAATAAATAATGCATAACATATATAAACCCGTTTTCATCTGGATCACCCGATTTCAATTTACACAGGTAATCCAGGTGAAGAAATTGCATCCGGTTTGGACCTCTAAAATTTAGGCGAGTATAGTAATTTATTTTTATTCGCTTTTGGTCATTATACCTCTGGTCTGTGCAGATTTATGCATTTTTTAAAATCTTCACAGAATTTATCAAAAAAAATTTCTTTAAATATAGTTGTAGGGTCACAGATCTGCGCAAATTTTTAATTATTGTTTTTTTTAGAAATCTGCACAGATCTGAACCCAAAAAATTCTCCCGATGTAACAATACTAAAAACAAAATACATAATTACCAACAATGCCAAAAAAACTAGTTAATATACTACAAAAAAACAAAAAAAATGAAATAAACTACAAGACACTTTTAGAAAACTACTTATTAGGACCATCCAACAAAAAACATATAAGACCGCCTAATAAAGAAGAATAAAAGGCCACTCAACTGAAAACTATAATCACTGATGATTTATAGTCAAAACAAAATAATAAGCACCAACAATAAAAAAAGCAACAGCAAATTCACAAGTATTAATAATATATTGAAACTCTAACAATACTAAAAACAAAACACAAATACTAAAAAAATTAATTAACATACTATAAAAAAAAACAAAAAAAAAAAGAAAACAAAAGAACTTGCAAGACAACTTCAGAAAAATATATAAAACTACCTACTAGAGAATTATACAGAACTACTCAACAAAAAATGTACAAGACCAACTAACAAAGAAGTATACAAGCCCACAAATAGAAAAATATACAAAACAACCTACCAGAAAAATATACAATAATGCCATCCACAATGTTAAAGAAACATATAATGACTATTCCACAAGAGATATACAAACTACTTGCTAAAGAAACCTAGAAAAAAATCTAACAGTGATACCAATGACAATACTAGTGATAATACTTGAAATAATACTTATAACAACACCAATAACAATACAAATGATAGCAGCGTGTGGCACCTTAGAGAAGTTGTTAAGGTGTCATCCTCCAAGTGGCAGGTCGACAGTTCGAATCCCTCTGTTGACGCTTTGAACAATAGGCCTGTGTTCAGTAACCATGTGGCTCAGATCGGTTGGGTTGCAAAAACTTGTTATCTTGGTTACACATCTTGAATGGGAGCTATGGCGCAATAGTGTATTGTTACAGGACCCCGAACAATACAAGTCGAGGTTATATTTATACATTATCCACTTTTCTGCAATTCTAATCGGCCCAAATAAGGTTCAACCAATCAGAATTGCAGATTTTTTCAAATTTTGGATAAATTTTGTAAAAATCTTATATTAAACCTAATATAACCTCTATATATATTGTTCGGGGTCCTATTGTTATACTGCAAAATCTAGGGAACTGAAGAAATGGAAACCCATTTGGCAAGTCCTGAGTTATAGGATAATAGTGAAGATCTATGACAGCACTACTAAAAAAAGGTGGGTGGCCGGGATCGGAATAAACCTAATAAGAGCAGGCAGTTCGTTGCTAAATCCAACATACTGAGGTGGAATGGGACACAGAGATTTGATTGGTAGGCATTTGGTGCAGAGGTAAAGTAGCCTTTAGGCTTTCAATGCTATATAGGGTTGGGCCCTACAATCTGCATACGTTAGTGCATTGGATAATAATAGGAGAAGCAGGGACCAGAGGGTTTAAATAAACAATTCCCGTAGTTGGGTTGTAGGTATGACTATACATGTTGGCAAAATCCCGACTTACTATAGTTTGGGATTTGTCCGTCATCCCAAATCCCAAATCCCAAATTCTAGTATAACTAATATCTCAAAAACTTTATTAATAATCTTTATTTAAACAAATCATATATATTCTTATAGTTATAAATAATATATTTACAAAATATTAAGATTATTTATTTGATTTAATCTTTTATAAATAGCAATTGTTTTTTTATTATTTGGAATTTGTCCGGGTTTTGCCAGCATGTATAGGTATGACAGCTAGTGTAGAACCTACGGACGGACTACTTAAATTAGGCACCAAAAGTGCACGTGTAGCTAGTTGTATTTTCATCTTTGTAACAAATATTAAGTCTCTTCAAAACTCTAATAAAAATTAAGGCCAATGCACCCGGCCTCTAAACTTTAAAAAAAAAAAACAAATAATAGTAGCTACTAGTAAAACAAAAAAAAATTAGTAAACAAAATTAAAAAAAATCAAATAAAAAAAACAATTATCTTAATGATCTTGATCTTATTTATATTCATGTATATAGAGGTGCACAGCTATATAGAATGTATAGAAAACATATTCTTTTAAATTAAATTTATTATATGGCAACAACATATTGGCAGATCGGCATAACATATCGGCTCGACCAATCATGATTGAGGATTATCAAAAAAATTTTACGCAAAAATTTATTACAAAGCGAATTTTCATAAAAATGGCCTTTTTAACCAGCTTTGTATTTATAATTAAGTATATAAAAAATTACGAAATTTATGTATTTAATTATAAGCCAAAAGTATATTAAAAAGGTCATTTTTTTGAAAATTAGCTTCTGAATTTACCCTTGATAGTTACCAACCCATTTCTCAATGCCCAACCCATCCTAAAACACCCGAATATTTCAACAAACGATAAAAATACTTTTTCTATAGCTTAGCATAGCTCTTTTATTAAGTTTTATTGGTTTTTAACTCGTCTAGGCGTCAAAAAGGCTCTTTTGTTAGTTGTAACAAGTACTTCGTTTGTTAGTTTTTCAACGTTACTTAGGAGCAAATTTTTGTATAACAGTTTATCCCAATTATGCTGATCCGCTGATATGATTAGACAATTTATTGGATTTAGTTTATAAAGAGAACATTGGAATTATAGGGTTAGTAAAGACAAATATTTCAGGAAAAAAAGGTAATTTTATAATAGAAAAGGATCAAAATTTTAAAGGCTATTGGTCCAAAAAAAAAATAGTTAAAAAAAAGGGCTTAGAAGTAGGGTTTAGTCAGAAATAACTAGAAAAAACATTTGAAACAGATAATTAGAAGAAATAAATATATAATAGAAGCAAATTTTTATTTTAAGCAACTGGAACTAGTAATAATAATAGTATATATACTTCCAAATAACAAGCAAATATGTAAAAATCTATAACAAAAAATAGTTAATTAGTAATTCGTGAGAGATAAAAAGAATTACTATAGTAATACTATATATACATGTGGGGATATTAAATATAATAAAAACAATTAATACCTATAATCTAGAGCCGGAATTAAAATTTCTCAATTCCTGTCAAGTTAACATCTTTTGTATTGCTAACCAAACTGTAGAAGCAAGTTTTCTCTTTCTAATGGTGGTAAAATCATCAAAATTGGCCTAATATATCAAGAGATATTTTCATTTTTGTCTTTATAATCATATGAAATTTCTTTGCAGATCTGCAAAGAAATTTCATATAGCCACAAAGACAAAAACAAGAATACCTCTTGATATATTAGGCCAATTTTGATGATTTTACCACCATTAGAAAGAGAAAACTTGTCTCTACAGTTTGGTTAGCAATACAAAAGATGTTGGCTTGACAGGAATTGTGAAATTTTAATTCTGGCTTTAGATTATACATATTAATTGTTTTTATTATTTAATATCCCCATTTCTATATATAGAAATTCTGTACATCTCTCGTGAATCACGAATTAAAAGATATTTGAACAAATCAAAGTTAGCTAGTTCGTTATTATAAGAGATTTCAACCATATTATAGACTTATATATATAAATAGAGAAAGAGCAAGTAAAAATAAAAGCAGTAGAATTTTTTTGTTGCATAAATAGTTCAAAAGCCAGGAATTCCAAAATATATTTAAATTTCTGTACCTGAAAATGGAAGCTTTCTTATGGAGTAGTAATACCAATAAATCAAAAATAGAGCAAATATGTATCAGCAAATTTAGTAATAGAATTGAATAAATTGTTAATAAAAAAATATAGCTTTTTGTACAAATAGTGATTATCAACTATAGTAGCCACTATCAAAATAGACCATTTGATTAAAAATTTTAATGAAGCCAAGTCAAAAAGAAAACAGTTAATAAGATAGGTATTTTTGCATAAGAAAGCAAAAAAAAAGACTAGCAAAATTATATTGAAGATTTGAACAGATATTTGAAAAAGATATTAAGGTCTAGAAAAGGTAAAACAAGCTATATAACAAGCCTTTTTTTAAATAAACTTTGGGATATATTTCAATAAGGTATTATTTTTGCCACTAATAAAAATATTTTAAAGAAAAAGATAAAGCTAGAAAACTGATAAAGCAATCTAAATCAGAAATATAAGATGCAACAACAAGACTTGGAAAATGTTGCAAGTATTACAAAAGTCAAAAGAAAGGAGCTTGTCAATAAAAGAAGTATTAAAGTGCAATAAAACAATTGACCTTATTAACTAAGACTAAAGAATACAGATACCAAGAATATTAAAGCATACAGAAGAGGTAATTATAAATTTAAAAGGATGATGGAAGCTATTAAATATAAGAGCAATAGTAGAGAGAATAAGAAATAGAAGATTAGAGATTGAAAAATGCATAGAACAAAGGTGTGCTATTATTAAAAATGATAAAAAGAAAATGCTTATAAGCCTTTTAAACAAGTCTTGGAAGTTAATAAAATTGTATCACATCTTTGAACAAGAGAATTAGAATAAGAAACTAATTACAAAAGAAAAAAAAGTTTTAAAGAAAACCATAATATACTTCTAGTAGCAATATCAAAAAAGAAGAACACATTTGGCTTTAATATCTAAAGAATAGAAAGAAATATATAAGCTACTAGAAAAGATTAACAAAGAATACTACTGTATATAGGTTTAAAAGCAAAAATCACTTTAGAAGAATAGCTATCAGTGCTCAAAAAAACCAAAATACATCAGTACCTGAACTGTTAGGGATTAGTTACAAACTGATAAAGCAAGCTGAATCAAGTTTTCAAGAATCTTTAAACAATTAGCTAATAAATATTTGCTAGAGAGTGATATTCTAGATAAATAGAAGTTGTTACAATTATATCTAATACCGGTTGAAGAGTGAGAATATTCATTGAGTAATGCAAGACCAATTGTGCTACTAAAGTTGTTTAGAGGTGTGTCACAAGAGTAATAAATAAAATATTATTCAGAATCATAGTAAAAATCAAAGTTTTTAAAGACCTGAATTTTGTAGAGCTATCTGGCTGTTCAACTAAGAATCCAATACATATTATAAACATGTTAATAAAAAATGCAAAAAAAAATCAAAAAGAAATATAAATACTGCTTCAAACATATGTAAAGCTTTCCATTCAGTTTTACTATATTTCTAGTTAGCTATACACAAAATTCAAAATTATCAAGATCATTATAAATCTTTTTAAAAAAAGAAAAACAACTGTAATTATGGCATTAGAAGCAATCGATCTATACAAGGTAGCAAATAGAATCAACCAAGAAGAAGTGCTATCATCTCTTCTTTAGTGTATTTTTATAATTCTCTTTTGTACTATATAGCCGGTATAGATAATTTGGGCTATAAGATCCAGCTAGAGGAAATAACGAATTGGACCAGATGATCATATAAGCAAAGAATAATTAAATACTTAGTTCTTGTATATGCAGATGATATGATATAGGTTGTAGCTAGCAAGTCTTAACTTGAAAAAATAGTAGAAATAGCAAGCGAATTCTTTAAAATAAGTGATATTTAAATAAATAAAAACAAATCCAAATTAATAGTTTTAAACTCAAGTTTGCATAAAGAATAGAGCTATATACATTTTGAAAATAAGATAGTTATGACCTGCAGGCCAATAGTGTAAGTGGTTATGCTCCCAGGTCGCCAAACGTAAGGTCGCTGGTTCAACCCTACTAGCAGATATGAAAAACTATATGCGATCACGAGAGGAAGGGCTGAACTAGAATGCCAGAACCGCGGTTGGTTAATTTAACCACATTGGTGTGCTTGTGCTGCCAAATTTCAGAAATAATGGATACTACCGATGGAATTCCGGTTGAATAAGAATAAATGTATACTTTTGGTAGGATTCTGGTTGAATGGTAATATGATAAAACAAAGTGGCAAAGTTGTACTAACCCGATAAGGAAAAAGATCTCAGATGAACTCAGGATGGGCTCAGTCCTAACCCGAAACGGAAGAAGAACAAAACTTTGGAAGGCCGAAGGAAGATGTACCAAAAATTTCCCCTGCCCCGGTTGGTACGAACGACTAGAGGTCTTGGTTAAAGTTGGAAGCTGAAACTTCAGAAGGCTAAAGGAAGGAAGTACTGAGATGTCCTTGTCCTCCCTGCGCCCTAGTCAGTATAGACGACCCGAGGTTCCAGAAGAAGTTGGAAACCCGAAGACACCGCCGGCGAATTGGGTATCCAAAATGAGTGATATCTGGGTAATTGAGTACAGAATTAGGTGGTATAACTAGTCACAAATATGTAACAATATAGAAATGTAATCTGAAAATTGTACGACCTTAATGTACAAAATAACAAAGACCTTAATAAATGAGCGCCATATGCGCCCCAACAGCCATGAGCTGAAGGGTTAAAAAAAAAAAAATAAGATAGTTAGAGCATAGAGCTTTGACCCAGGTCAGGTAACCTGTACGAGACACCCGACCCAGCAGGTCACTGGTCAAAAATTGCGATCAAATATGTCAAATGGGTCAAAATTCAAAATAGACAAAAACGCTATATTGTGCAATTTAACTAATAAAACTGTTTATAGGTAGCAGCAGTATTGTCAACCTTCAATGTCCGAGCTATTTTTAACGGTTTCAGCTATTTTCAAACATTGTTCACTGTCCAAAATTCACTTTATTACCTGGAAACCTAACAAAAAATTAACCAATGATTGTTCTGCCAATATTTACTAATCGCCAATTATTATAAATCGAACAGTTTTAGTACAATATATCTTTAAATCAGTCTATATCAATATATATTTATTTATCCTTACTGCATTTATATTTATTACAATCTATAAATTTTATCTATTTATTTATTTATTGCATCACAAAAGTATTTAAAACATCGTTACAAACATTTTGCCATGCTAACAAACTACATATCGTACTCTACTAATCCTATTCTAACCATTATCCCAACTATTACCCTAACTGCTAACATTATTTTAGCTTCAACCTACCTTTAACCCTAATCCCAACCTAAAAGCCACTGCATTACAAAGAAAATCACCAAATAGAAAGGTGTCATAACTCAATGCCGCCTACGTTGAAGAAATTCACTATCAGCTGTGCTATTTATGAAATTGAAACTCGCTATTAGTCACCAAAGAAATATACAAACCATAAACAAGACATAAATACTAGCACAAGCGACTATAGTAGACAATGACGATACCAATCGACCACCCATGAAATAGCAGCGCCAAAGATACCGGTAACACCTGTGAAATAAAATGACAACACCAAAAATAACCATCTATGAAACAATGACACTAAAGACCTGCTTTATGAAAAAGCAGCACTAAAGATACCACTCTATGAAACAATGACAAAGATAATCCACCAACAAGAATAAAACGACGAAACCAGAATACTAATACTACAATCAACCAAAACGACGGCACTGACAAACAGTGACTTTAGCAACGACTTCAACAACAACACTAGTGAAAAAAGGGCACCAAGAAATGAAGACATCAAGACTCTAGAGAATTTAATCCTATAAAAAAAACCATATTAAAACACCAAAAAAAAACTAAAAAATTGGTTAACAAAAAATAAGTTACTTATTTTGATCCATGTAACTAGAAACTTTACCGTTAAATATTGTGTCAGATTAGATTAAAATGAAATATGTAAAAAAAAATGAGGTTAGAGCGTTAAATAAAAACCCACATGTCATTTTAATCTGATTTCATTATGATCTAATGATAATAAGTATAATTAGTTATTGAAAAAGCAAAAAACTTTATAATCGTCTAGATGACCTGTTAACCCAGGTCATAACTCGGATAAGTATCTGATCTACCCAGGTCACTATTTTGCGACCTGGGTCAAAGCTCTATTAGAGCAAAGAACATAAGCACAACTATCAGATTTCTGAGTATATAGTTAAACAAAAAAAATAAAGAAGTCCCTAGCAAGGAAGAAATCGCAAAACATAGTAAGGCAATTCATAATAGCACTAAATTAAAAAAATTATCTCCAAGCCAATTGGTTTATATAAATAATAGGTGCCTACTGCCAAACATTTTATAGCTTTCTAAACTTCTAATTCAGGCTTTTAATAGTATATATCAGCTTTATATTTGCATAGTAAAGCATAAATTAAAGATTATACAAATAGCTAGAAATTATATCAACTTACACTAAGGGCTATTAGATTGTAAGCCTCTGGTACAAGAGATCATAGTAAAGCAAGTCACAGGGCTCTAGAAGAGATTGAACTTTAAAGACAGTTTAGCAAAACTAATTTTGTTAAGAGCCAAACAAAGGGTTTGAAATATATATATAACAGAAGATCTTTGACAGAAAATAAAAAAACTGGCTTAAAAAAGTGTGAAAGAACAATTTAATCTGTATATTCTTTATAAAAGCTAGATCCATAAATATAATATTTCAAACAAAACAACTTTTTATCTATATTAAAAAATTTTAAAGATATTGTTAATATAAAAACCTTTGTTAAAATATACTAGGTGTTAAACAGATAAATTTGTTCTTTGTAAAATAGTTGGTAGACAAAAGAATAGAAAATTTAATTTTAGACAAGAGCTTAAGCTTATAAAAAGAGTACAAATTAGAGGCAAAAAAAGAATTGCTTCAAAAAGATAAAAAGAATAGTACTTGTGAACAATGGGTCAAAATAAATAAAAAAAATTCAAACAAAAATGATTGGCAATTTATTAATCATAGAGTAGAAATAGGACAAGGTCTCAAAAGATAATAATCTGGTTTCACTCTAGCCAAAGTAGTAAACACATTGTTGGCAAAATTTTATAGAGGAAGAGAAAATACCTTTTAGTTAAAATTAAAGATATACAAGATCAATTAGATACATTAAAGCGAATATATCAAAAAGAGAATTAAAACAAGCCCAGAAAAGAAAAGTATCTTTTTTCAATATATATGAATAAAGTAGTTAGTGCTATACACAAAATAGTAGCACAAAATCTATTAAACTACAGAACCCTTCTTGATAAACTAAATGGGTCCAAGTCTGAAAGCAAAGAGAATAAACCATTAGATGATTTTTTTAGTTTAATAAATAGAGTTGAAAATTCAAAATCACATAGTATAGTTAATTCAGATACAAGATTTGAGTACTGAATTAACAAATATGCTTATTAGCCAATATTATTGTTTAATTGCAACAGAAGATAAGAGCATGCTATTTATCATGGATACATAGTTAGAGATAGTGATCACGTTTATATATTATATTAATCAGAATTAGATAAAGTGATTATACCATACATGAATAGAAGTAGCTACTAAGTAAAAAATATTATGTGATAAATGGCATGCCTCTAACAGCTTCTAGATATATATAGATAGGTTGTTAGTTAAAAAAGAAGGCATTAAGATAATAGGAACTAGCTAAATATGGCTAGACTGTAATAAAACTATTAAAATAATAGAAGAGCAAATAAGGTTTGGTTTTTGGTCTTTATCAATAAAGGCTAAATTGGTAGCAATTTGGTTAGTATTATTAGTGGCACCAAAAAAATAGATATAGTTATTAATAGTAGCAATTGCAAGCCTGGAAGTAGAAGTTTAAATAGATGCTTTTTATTATTGGAGCAAACAAAAAAATTATAGCCTGATTACTAAAATTCAAAATCTTTTATAATTCAAAAAAATTAAAATAAATCTCAAAAGAGTCAAAGATCATAGTAGGATGAAATAGAATAAAGAAGCTAACAAGTTAGCAAAAGAAAAAACAAAGCTTGTTAAATTAGAAGATTTGAGGCTAGAAAATAATATTAGACTTGATGACATTCTTTATAGAAAGAAATCTATATCAAGATGCCTCTTTATCTTTTTATTAAATGGATTTTTGAGATCAAAACTGATATAAATTTCAAGTTTTCAAAAGTAATGAGCTAAATAAGAAAATAGTCAAGCATTTATAGTTACTGTTCTGGAAAAATTTTAAAAGAAAACTAGGATCAGGCATAAATTAACAAAAGCAAGTAAGAGTATATCATTTAGTCTTAAGTATTTAATCAATAAAGTACCACTTTATTAGTTTTGAAGTGCAAAAGAGCGAACATCTACCCAGAAAGTAATTGCATTTTATGCAATTAAAAAAAAAGAAGAAATACTCAATTACATGACAATGTATAAAAGTTATATACTGTATTGGTTAAGGGTGGTGACAGATATTATGTAATATTTTAAGGAGGAGGTGATCTCTAAAATCTTATATTAAATATAGAAGTTCATAATAGCCAAATCAAATTTCTCTTATATAGGGGGGAGGGGGGTAGGGGGTATAGTAAAATTATATTACGTAATATATGTCACCACCCTAAACATAAAGAGAGTAGCTTTCTTAGCAGCATAAAAGAAAATACTACTAGAAATCTTTTTATAACTATAAGAAATATATTAAAGAAAACCTTATTTAGAACAAATATTGGTAAGATTCAGAAGCTAAAAAAAAGTATAATACATGATATCTTTTTTCAAAAAGTATAATCAAGGCTTAAAGTTATAATAGATAATAGGAAAGCGATAATAAATTTTGTAGAGTGCTACAAAGCCATAATAGAAAATAGCTTTTATAACTTTATATGGCAAACTTATTGCAGTATAATATTAAAATAGAAAGCTCAAATTGGTATTACAAAAAAAGCAAAGAGAAAAAAAAAGAAGTGCATACTAAAAATACCAGTTCGAAAATGAAAAGTTCTCATCTATCAAAAAATATAAGAACAGCTGTTCTAGGTTCATCCAATAATATCTTAGGTTCAATTAGTAAGGATAAACAACAACAAAGAAGATAAAAGAAAATGAAATACAAAGGTTATATAAGAAGTCAATAAACTATTTTATATTTAATAACATTAAGCTATATTGAATTAGTTTTTAACAAAGCTAATTGTAATTCCTAGTTTTTGTTAAAAACTAGTATGACAGATCATATCTGAGTATCTACAAATAGCCAGATAATGTTAGGCTTGCAATTGGAAGGTTATTATATACAAATTTTAGATTAGTATATAAACTTATAATGTAGCACTAACAAAACTATTAAAAAAATAAAAAAATATTATATGGCTTATATAAAGTTGTACAAAGTAACTTTGTACAAGATATATATATATAGTCAACTCTTTCTATTTCAACTGCTAAAACTGCTGATTTTTACTATATAAAAATTTGAACAAGTTCAGTTTTTAAAAGTTATATATAGCTAATTTGAGCTTTATAATAAAAATTTACAAATGTTCTAGAAGATTTTGTTTGGTTTAAAGAAAGTTAAATAGTATTCAGATTAGAGAGGTATCAGATTAAAAAGAAATGACTATATATACTAAGTTTATCTTATACAAGATATATTTTAATAAAGAGGCCAAAAGTCACTAAAAACTATTAAAAGCTACTAGAAGTTACTAGAACTTCCTTCTAGTAAAAAAATCACTACTAGAAGGGTCCCGTGCCAATTTACTACCAGAAGCCAAATATGTTATATTTGTTCTAGTAGTTTTAGTAATATTTATTAGAACATTTTAGTGAACAATACTGATATAGTATTTGTTTATAACTAATATCTAATTCTATTGGCTCTATTGGTTTCATTAGTTCTATTGGTTTGCATTTTTTTAATAAAGTATATTTATTGCCAACTCTAATAGGGTGCTTATTATTTAAAGATGCATATAAATGTTATTTTTGAAACCTTTTTGGAGAAGCAAAATTTTTTAAATAACACCTATACCCATTATTTTGCAAAAATATAATAAGAAAAATAGTATATACAAATTATATTTTAATTACAAAAAACTTTTATTTGTTTTTAAACTTTAGCAATCCTGTTTTTATTATTCTATATAAAAGAATTATAATATAATACTAGACCTTGGATCCGATAGTATAAGATCGCAAATCGAAAGACTGCTAGTTCAAATCTTGATGACAGCAAATATCAATTCTTATTAGGGAACTAAAACACCATAGGAAGACAGAGACCCAGAATATTAATTGATAGACTTAATAAATAATTGGTATAACAAACTCTTTGAGGTTCAACTTGTTAGTTTAGATTTACAATTTGTTTAACTGAAGTCATGAGACGTAGTAAAGATCAAGTCACGAACTCCTGGTGGGGTTTTTTTTAGAAACTATGGCCATTTAGATTGGTAGAGAACCCTAGACATCTCTTATATAGGTCATAACTGGATTTTGGCCAATTTTGATCTAATTTGCTAAAAATAACAAACCTTTATTTGTTTAAATAACTTCTGATTCAGTAATCAGAATTGAATAAACTTTTTTTTTGTTAGATGCGCATCACTAAGAGCTTCATTTTAAAAAAAGTTCATTTAAATTGGTCTACTGGATGCCAAGATAACTAGGAACCGGGAACCGGTGTGAGTCTGGAGCATTAAAATTTATAATTTATATTGTAAAATTAAAACTAAAAACTTAAATAATTTTATTAGTTTTTTTTAATTTTATTAAGTTTCTTTTATTTTTTTAATTTTTTTATCATTTTTATTATTAATATATTTATTTATTTATTTTTTATTTTTTTATTTTTTTATTTATTATTTTTTTT
>QKWP01001234.1:99101-142467 GCA_003550325.1 Gigaspora rosea | reverse complement strand
ACCGTGCCTAATTTTAATGTTCATGGCCCTACAAATTTGTGTGATTACATTTGCAACAAATTCCTTACCGTTATCACTTTGAAGGGTTGTAGGGGGCCCAAGGATCTTAAAAACATCCTTAAGAAGGTGTGTCGCGACCGTTCCTGCTTCCTTATTTTTCATCGGGACTGCGACAAGAAATTTAGAGAACACACAGACACACGTAAGCGGCCACGAAAAATCCTCATTCTCTTCAGCAAAATCGCGAAAGTCGACTAAGTTGATTTGAACGTGCTTCCAAGGGCCCAAAGACACTACAGATATTACGTCGGTTTATCTTTTATAGGGGTATTCATAGCACAGGTGGGACATTCGTTTACGTATTGTTTCACCTCTTCTTGTGTGATTTCAATATGTTTTTCTAAAATCGCAGAAAAAGTTTTATGATATTCACGGTGATTTGCTTGGTCATGAAAGCGTTCTAAAATTAAAGCACGCATTTCTACATTGTATTTGGGGACTACACGGCGTTTTTCGGACTTAACTACACTATTCTTTACCACGGGCTTAGCGTAAAGAACTCCATTTTCGTTGACTTCGAAATTCTTTTAGCAGCGAACGAAGTTGGAACGTACGGTGGAAGTGATAGGGCTCTTTAGAATGCTATCTGGGAAAGTTCCTGAATGAATATATTCAACTATCACCTGATACTCTTCTACTGTCTCGGGAATTTTGGGAATTGGCGCCATGTTAAAAAAAAAAAAACAAAAGATTTTTTTCCTGAGTGGGTGGTAGGCGGTGGGTGTTGCTTTCTTGGGGGAGTGGTGGGTGTTGCTTTTCTTGGGTGGGTGGTGGGTGGTGGGTGCTGTTTTTTCTTGGATGTACGTTGTTTTTCTTGTGTGGGTTTTTCTTGGGTGATGTTGTGATGTTTTTCTTGTTGCTTTTGAAGAAAAAAAACGATTCGATTGTTTTTTTTTTGATGATCAAGCTACACGATCTGATTTAATCAATGGGTTGATTACGGGCTGAATTTGGATCGGTGCACAGTTACGGGTCGATTACGGATCACGTGGATTTCACGATAATCCGATTTCGTGATAATCTGCGACATTTATTGTTTATAACATATTTATTTATCGTCTACGGCATATTTATTTATTGTCTACAGCATATTTATTTATTTATTTTACTTAATAAAGTTTTGTATTCAAAAATAAGCTACCCTTTTATTGTGCTTTAAATTACTTAAAATAGTAAATAAGCTACACACAGTTTTTTTTGTTAAAAATCAGCAAAAAAAGGTAGCTGCATCATATGGTATATATCGATTTATATTTACTTAAAAATTTTCCCGATGTATATATAGTATCGTTATACAAAAAAAGATCGTACTTGTTATAAAGATCATTTTTGTTATACAAATAAACATCTAACTTATCAAAAAATTACCAGTTGGTTATACAAATTTAAACATACGACATATGGAAAAATTATATATAAGTCTATACAAAGCCAGATCTCAGTATTACATATATTCTTCGGGGTCCTCCCATCCCCATCTCGACTTGCCATACCAAGTCGTAACCTTTATCGGGAGATCCTCTGGAGAGGTCATAATTATGATCTGACAACCCCAGGTGCCTCAAAGGTCCCTGCAGACGATGTTTTGCACCGGCACCTGAGTGCCAGATTTTTATAGTTCGATGGAACATCGACCCTCAAATCCTAGCCAAGCTAGACACCGCAATTTTGCAGACAAAGATTTTTCTACTATATCTTGTGACTTTGGTTATATCCAAATCAGGATTCTAACTCAATTCGCTTTACACCACAAAGTCTTGAAATAATGGCTATCCAATTAAGTATGTCATACAGTTCCCTAACCAGCTGGCTCTTGATTTCGCCTTTGGGAGGAATTGAACTGGCAACCTTTTTATTTGCATCCTTGGAGCATAACCACTATGCTATCGACCCGGAGGATATTTCTGGCTTTACTAATTAGCTTAAAATTAAATATATAGATATATAGAACAAAAAAAGAAAAAAAATTGAGCTTAAAAACTTAGTCAACATTTTGCCAATTTTGTACAAAATGAAAATGTAACTTCATCAAAACCAAATATTTGATAATTTTAAAAAAATATATATGTAAAATCATGCCCTGAACAACTTTACTTAGGCAATGAAAGTAGGTTACCTTGTAAGGAAATAAGTTAGGGGCTTTCAGAAATTGGTTAATTTTTTTTTACTATGGGCCCATCTCTACCACACTCACTCCCACCTGATACCCCAATTAGCCAATCAGATTTTATGATTATTAAAAAGTTAGATTAGATATAATATTTAATAGTAAATAACTTTTGATCTACTAGCCCAATTTCGATAATTTAACTACAAAATGATCCTCTAAATGAGAGAATTCTAGCAAGTCCAAAATTATTAAAATCTAATCACTGGATTCTAAGATCAGAATAAATTTGTGTTACTATAGATTTATTAAAAAGTTATAAACTATTTATAGTAACACAAATTTGTTCCAACCTCAGGATCTTGTAATTGAATTTTTATAATTTTGGGCTTGTTAGAATCCTCTTATTGAGCTAATTATTTTGGTAGTTAAATCATCAAAATTGGCCCAATAGATCAAAAGTTATTAACAATTAAAATTAATTTTCAATTGTTAATAACTTTTGATCTACTAAGCCAATTTTGATGATTCAACTACCAAAAATTACCTCAATGAGAGAATTCTAGCAAGTGCAAAATTATTAAAATCTAATTACTAGATCTTTAAGATCAAAATAGATTTGTGTTACTATAGAAGTTTTATAATTTATTAAAGAATTATAAACTATTTATAGTAGCAAATTCTGGATCCTGTAATTGGATTTTTATAATTTTAGACTTCTAGAATCCTCTCATTAAGCTGATCATTTTGATAGTTGAATCATCAAAATTGGCCCAGTAGATCAAAAGTTATTAACAATTGAAAATTAATTTTTAATTGTTAATAACTTTTGATCTACTAGGCCAATTTCGATAATTTATCTACCAAAATGATCAGCTCAATGAGAGGATTCTAGCAAGCCCAAAATTATAAAAATCCAATTATATGATCTAGAGATCAGAATAAATTTGTGTTAATTTACTATAAATAGTTTATAATAGGTATTTTGCAGATCAGTATGGTATAGATGAGCAGATCTGTATAGTATAGGCTGAATTTTTAAATCTATACTATACTAATCTAGTGTAATATATATTAGAGTTAGGGTTAGGAATTATAGCTGATCGGTATAGGGATAGAATTAGGAATTATCATCACGAAATTTTATATATAGATATTAATTAATATATAACAGTTAATCGTTTTATTTCGATTAAAAAATAACGATATATATTAATTAACTGGTTAAAAATCGAAATATATTTATAATCGATATATATTATTTTCTATATTATAATCATTATATATATATAAATCGATTATAATTGTAATTATCAAAAAACTTAAAAAAAAATAAAAGCGTTTTGAACGATTTTTTACTCCTCTCTACTTTTACCCCACTTTCTCTTTATTCCACTTTTTCTTTTTTTTCTCTTTTTTTTTCTCTTTCTTTTTTCTTTTTAATATTTTGAATATATTCGAAATATTTAGGACGATCTGTAACCTGGATCATATCAAGGACACATTTGACTAATATTTTTGAAATGTTTCGATGATTTTCAATGATTGTACTACAAGATCAGATTAGAGCTTTGTTTTTGTTTGTTTTTTTTATTTTTATTTTTTTTTTTAATTTTTTTTATTTTATTTCTACACTTTACCACTAGCACTTTGCAAGAAATTCAACAACTTTCACCACTTTGCGCAGTTCAACTTAGCCTTTCGATACTTTGCAAGAACACACAACTACTTTCTCTAGCAATTTCGAAAGTTCGAGAATACAAGTTTTTGCAAGTTTTTGCAAGGTTTCATTTTATTTATATTTTTGTTTCATGTTTTTTGTTTTTTTTTGCTTATTTTTATTAATTTATTTTATTCCAGCACGTTGTGAAAACCTTCAACGATTTCTGAATTGCAAGATCACGAACTCTTACTTTAGGGAAATGGAGATTTGGGGCTTCATTTATTTTTTTATTTAGTTTGCTTATATTTTTGTTTTTTGTTTGGTTTGTTTTTTTTACTTATTTTTAATTTTATTTTATTTTATTTATCCCTTACTTCTTTCAGAACTTTGCAAGAAAACGACTTGACTTTTCCAGCACTTTACAAGAATTCTGGCACTTTGCAAGAAGTCGTGAATATGAGCGAATATAATCGAATATAAGCAAATATGAGTAAATATAAGCAAATATAATAGTTTATTTTTTTTTTGGTTTTGTTTTTTTTTGTTATTTTTTTCAGTTTTGTTTTTTGTTTGTTTTTTTTTACAGCACTTTTTAGGAAGTTTCGAATATAAGCGAATATAAGTGAATATGATAGTTAAACAAAGAAGAAGAGAAATAATAGCTAGCTACAGAGTAAGAAAAATAAGTGTATAGAGCTAGTATTATGTGACGAAGTGTGAAAGTAGTTTAAAATATTACTATTTTTTCATTTTTGTTTTTTTTTGTTTTTTTTTTGTTATTTTTTTATTTTAGAAAGTAGCGAATATAAGCAAATATTAGCAAATATAAGTGAACATTATAGTTAAAACAAAGAAGAAAAGAAATAATAGCTAACTGCAGGATGAGAAAAATAAGTATATAGAGCTAGCATTATGTAACAAAATGCGAAAGAGTTCAAAAATATTACTATTTTTTTCATTTTATTTTTTTTTCATTATTTTTTTCGGGTTTAGTTTTTTTTGTTTTTATTTTTTTTGTTATTTTTTTTATTTTTTCGTAGAAAATGTATAATAATATATAATAAAATGTATAATAATAATAATAAATAAATAAATTTAAAATTTTTTATTAAATTGTGAAATCTTGTGAAAATATGCAAAAATATGCGATAATCTGTAAAACGTTTAAAAATAAGTATACAGTATAATAGTATTGTTATTAGTGATTTTTAATCTGATATCTATCGATTATTACTGATTATTACTGATTACTATCTTAATCAATAGTTCTCATTAGGGGGATTTATATCGATTACTATCTAATAATGATAAAAATTGATAGTAATTCCCATGCAAATTTTGGTGATGATAGCTAATCGGTATAAGGTTAGAGTTAGAAATTATAGCTAATCGGTATAGTTAGATTTTAAATTTGGCCTATACTATACGAATTTGCTCACCTATACTATACTGATTTGCTATAATCTCGTTTATAATTCTTCAATAAATTCTATAGCAATACAAATATATTCTGATCTTAGGATCCAGTAATTAGATTTTAATTATTTTGGGCTTGCTAGAATTCTGCCAAGTAGATCAAAAGTGATTAACAATTGAAAAATTAAGTTTAATTGTTAATAACTTTTGATTTACTGGCAATTTCGATAATTTAACTACCAAAATAATCAGCTCAATGAAAGGATTTTAGCAAGCTCAAAATCGTAAAAATCCATTTACAGAATCCAGAGATCAAAATAAATTTGTGTTACTATAAATAGTTTATAATTTATTAATAAATTACAAAACTTTTATAGTAACATATATCTATTCTAATCTTAGAATCCAGTGATTAGATTTTAATGATTTTGGCTTGCTAGGATCCTCTCATTGAGAGAATCATTTTGGTATTAAATTATTACATTTAATCCAGTAAATTAAAAGTTATTAATTATTAAATATTGTTATTAATAAATCTATAATTTGATCAAAAATAATTTTGTAACTTTAGCCAGAATTATAAAAGTTTGGCCGGAATTATACCTGATACTTCAGCTGACCCCATCCTCTAAAATTTCTGGAAGCCCTTATCTATGTACTAAAGTTAAAATTTTTGGGTTTTCAATATAAAACCTTTTTTTAATTAGGTAAGGGAGCTTCAAGAAATTAGCTGATTTTTGTTTACTATGAGCCTACCCCACCCACCTACACCTGATACCCCAATTAGCCAATCAGATTTTATGATTATTAAAAAGTTAAATATAACATTTAATAGTAAACAACTTTTGATATACTGGACCAAATTTGATGATTTAACTACCAAAATGATCCTCTCAATGAGAGGATTCTAGTGAGCCCAAAATCATTAAAATCCAATTACATGATTCTGTGATTAGAATAGATTTGTGTTACTATAATTTATTAAATAATTATAACCCATTTATAGTAACACAAATTTATTTCGATTTTAGGATCCTGTAATTGGATTTTAACGATTTTGGGCTTGTTAGAATCCTCACATTGAGAGGATTCTAGCAAGCTCAAAATCATAAAACTCCTTTCATAGGATGTGATTGGAATAGATTTGTGATACTATAAAAGTTCTATAATTTATTAAATAATTATAACCCATTTATAGCAACACATATTTATTTCGATCTTAGGATCCTGTGATTGAATTTTAACAATTTTGGGCTTTTAGAATTCTCTCATTGAGTGGATTATTTTGGTAGTAAAATCAGCAAAATTGGCCCAGTAGATCAGAAGATATTAATAATTAAAAATTAATTTTTAATTGTTAATAGCTTCTGATCTACTGGGCCAATTTCGATGATTTTACTACCAAAATGATCCTCTCAATGAGAGGATTTTAAAAAGCCCAAAATTGTTAAAATCCGATTACCGGATCCTAAGATCAAAATAAATTTGTGTTGCTATAAATGGGTTATAATTATTTAATAAATTATATAGAACTTTTATATAACATAAATCTATTCCGATCACAGGATTCTGTGATTTCTCTCATTAAGAGGATCATTTTGGTAGCTGAATCATCAAATTTGGTTCAATAGTTCAAAAGTTATTAATTATCAAATATTATTAATAAATCTATAATTTTGGTCAAAAATAATTTTGCAACTTTGGCTGGAATTATGAAATTTTGGCCAGAATTACACCTGATACTTCAGCTAACCCACCCACCCACCCAGAAATTAGCTGATTTCTGGAAGCTCCCTAAGTGCACAATTAAATTTTATTATAATGGGTCGATAGTGCAGTGGTTAGCACTCTATGGCACAATCACAAGATCACAGGTTCAAGTTCAAAGGGTGATGAAAACTCTGTCAGGGCCACGATTAAAAATAATCAAGCAGTCACTGGCATAGCCACAGAGTCGAGGACAATCTGAAAAGGCATAATCCGTTAACAAATGATGTAAACATTGAGAGAGCCCGGTTTAAGAATGAATAAAGCAAGTTGTACTATCCAAATAAAAGAAAGGAATTGCAGAATCGAAGCTCAGAAGGACCCGCTTCTACTCGAAATAGAAAAATGACTGAAACTTCGAGAAGGCTAGTACAGTATCTTTGAGAAGGTTAGAACGGAAAGGAAGTACTGATTAAGTCGACGGAATGGACTATCGGAGACTGGACTAGAGGCTGCTTCAAGTAGGACATTAGAATGTTAGTACCAAGTATGTATCAGGAAAAGATTTCTGTGTACTGAACATGAAGCATAAAACCAGAAAGACCGTAAGAAGCTAAAACTGATAATACCTCCAGATAGGCATAGTAAAAATTAAGGGTGTATCCAGGAAGAATGAGTATAGAATAAGGGAGGTACAGACAGCCTAAAGTAATTAAAGTAAAATAGAATAAAATCATATACTAAGCCTGATCATAGTCATAATTAAATGGTTAAAATATAATAAAGTATGCCTACTTGGCGTCCCAGGAGATAATGCCTGATAAAGAAAAAAAATTTTTATTATAAAGTGTACACAAATCTTAAATATAGTTAAAATGTACAATATAATTTTAAATAGAATTTTTAAATTATAATAAAGTGTACAAACTAACTTCAAAATTTAATAAATTAATGTACATCAAAGATATAAAAAAATATAATATATAGAGATTTAACTTAGTAAATTATTTTTTAAATACAAACTAGAGAGTAAGTATAGTATGGCCAAGAAAAAACTGATACATAGTGATGGCACTACTATACTAACATATAAAATTATAATTATAATAAAGTAAAAGTTTTTATTGCTATTAGAATCTTTATTTGTATAGTAATTTTAAGAAATATTAAGTTTAAAAGCTAGTAGTTCAAATCCTTGAATGATATAGTATAAACAAAAATAATACAGTCACCCCTTTCTATAATCACAAGTCTGTCACACACTATTTTGGTAATTGTATAAAGGTGTGACTATAAATAAAATACCTCATTAAGGTCATGTGATCAAAGGCCAATAAGTAATATATTTGTGCATATTTGAAATACTATTAAAAAATTTAATCCAGTAACCAATTTGGAAAAAAACAACTACTAGAGTGTTTGACTCAATAAGACAGTTCTAAAGAGTCCAAAATCATCCAAATTCAATTACAAATGCTAAGATTATTAAGAATTTTTCACTTAGGTGTTTAAATTTAACCAATTCTTAAACATGTAAAGTGATACAAATCCTTAATGATCTCAGGAGTGTGTGATGATTTTGGGCTCATCAGAATCTCTTATTGAGACGAACATTTTGGTAGTTGTTTCATCCAAATCAGGTCATTGGATCAAAAGTTATTTGCTGTCAAACCTTAAGAAGCTTTAATAGATAATTTTAAATATACGTGAATATGAATATTGGCCAATTAGATTTTATAATATGTATTTAGTTAAAAATTGGTGACTATTGAGGGTTTTTATTAATAAAATTGTTAAAAAATTAAAAATTTTTTATAGTGATAGTGATTATAAGCGTTTTGTGATATAATGAGGTTTTTTACTATATTTTAAGTCTATCGCACAAAATTGGGTGCTTAAATAGAGGTGTGACTATATGGGGTGTGACTATAGAGAGGACTAACTATAATAGTGTTGCAAAAATATTTTAAATATAAAAGTGAATAATTAGTTAATATATATGTACTATATATTTTCTTTTTATTAAGTATATATATATTATTCTTATATTATATCCAATAAACCAAATTTGATAATAAGTAATTGTATATTATTTCTATATTAATATTATTAATTAAGTATACATCATAGATCAAGCGAAATTAGCTAATTTGGACAAAAGCTCTTTTTGCTAATCTAAAAACCAAATTCAGACAAAAGAAAATACTATAATAAAGTAATAATAGCAATATTAAACATATTCTATAAGCTTAAAAAAAAAGAAGAGGACAACAAAAATAAATAGAGTTTCTTAAGTAGGCTTATCTCTCCTATCTAAACACAAAAAGTTATTAGATAAAAACCTTGTTCAACAAATTTTCTTCAAAATTTTTTGGATACTTTCTGGGAAATTCTGTTTATTCTAAATTACAAATATTAAGATTATATAAGCAGATAGTTAGACAAAAAACAACTTACAAACAAAACAACAACAAACCATTTTATATGATATACAAACAAATATGTCCTGATTTGGCTAAAACAAAGTATTATTAAGCTAATAAAATATAATAAAATAGAATATACTAGATTATAGCAATAAAAGCTCTAGAAAAAATAATTAAATTTCTTGCTAATTAGCACGTAAATATGAGCAGCTATAAAAATATTAAAGATAATTTTAAAAAACCTAAAGGCAGTATCTGAAATTCAATTTTTAAATTAATTGCAGGCTGCAGCTAAATAAAAAAAAATATTTGCAAATTATAAAAATTTATAAAAATTTAGTTGCGCATATGAGCATTTAATTGAAATTTATAAGCAAAATTTGCAAATTTATGTGCAGAATTCGCATATGCACTTCAGATTTTGGTTACAGAAATTTAAAATTTGTTGTGGCCCACATACTCTGCAACCCAATTTCAGATGCTGCCTAAAGGTGATCTTTAGCAAGTAATAAGAGAGTATAAAGCCTTATTCTCAAAGACAACAAAAAACTGGCAACTTTTTTTAGAATAAATTTAGTAGAAAAGGGTTGTTTCTGAAAAAAAATTTAGAAACCTTTAGGTAGTTAAAATACAAAAATACAACAGAAAAAGTTACTGATAAGAGAATTTGAAGCTATACAGTAAGTGAATACAGATTACAGTAAAGAAATAATACAAAGCCACAAAATAAGCAATTTTAGCAAAAAAATGACTTTGAAAATCACTGAATTTTGGTGATATAAATGAAGGAACAGAAAAAATTGCTGGTCAAATTAATAATACAATTTTAATAGCAGAAACTAACAATGAAATTAATAAAAAGAAATTCATAAAAGTGATTAGTAAAGAAAAAATAAAAAAACTCTTTGCAAAAGAAGAAATAGAAAAAGTAGACTGCAAATTATATATAAAAGACTTGTAAAAGAAGATAAAAAAGAAGGTAATATAGCAACTCCTGTACCAAAAGTGTTAAATAATAATACTTTTGCAAATAGCACCTTTGCAAATAACCATGTACAGTTTATAATAGCTTTGGCAGAATAGAAAAAAGTAAAAATTATAGTTTAGAACCTACCCAAGTTCATGAAGAAAAACACCTTAATATACTTTGTCAAAGCAAGCCTGAAATCAACTTGTTAGCATTTTTGTTAAGAGAAGAGCAATTACTAAAAGAAACCAAGAAGAGAGATGAATGAGAAATTTAAAAAAAGACAAAATATTATAGCTAGATTAGGGTGGTAACTGATATTATATAATATTTTAGGAGGGAAAGAGGGTCTTTAATATCTTATATTAAATAAAAGTTCATAATAGCCAATCAAATTTCTTTTATATAGGAGAAGGGGGTAGAAAATATAGTAAAATAATATTCCATAAATAATATACCACCCTTAAGAGGTCTACTATTAAGAACATTTAAAAATTTACTTTGAAGGCAAATTAGAAGATTAGATAAAAAATTAGTACACATCATTAAAAACAGAAATAGAAACCAAAAGAGTAACACTAGTTGAATTTGATTCAGAAGAACATAAACAAAAGGCAGTAAAATCATATATTTTATAGCAATACAAAACTTTTGTGAGAAACATACTTTTTTTTAATCAGGAACAGTCAAAAGAATTAAAAACAAAAAAGGTGAACTACAGTAATGTCAAATCAGAAAAGTGTAATTGAGATTAAAATAATGAAAATAATAAAAGTTTTGGATGTATAATAAACCAGAAGAAAAAGTCCAACTTGCTAATAAAAAATACTATATATATTTAAAATCAGAAGCAAACTCTATATCAAAGAGTAAAGAGAAGTTGCACTCAAACTTAACCAACAAGAAAAAAGATATTTTGGATAAGATTATAGCAAGATTAAGTAGTTTAAAAAGGAGTATAAAGGTATTAGTGCCTTATAGATCCTAATTTGTACTAGTTTTTCTATGAGAAAAAAGGGTGAGACAGATCTAACTCATAAGGCTCTCGCCAAAATACGAAACAAAAAAAAACTTTAATAGAGAAATAGAATTTAATATATATAATAGAATATTTAATAGTCTTAAAATTACTAGCTATAATATAAATGGAATTAAAACAAATAAAAACAAACTAGAAGATATTATAGAATAGATAAAAATAGAAAATATAAATATTTTTGGTTTAATTAAAACAAATATAGTGTTATCCTATATCCACTTCTTCAAAGATATTAGGTAACTACATCAGAAAATTAAAAACATTAATAATCTGTAGTGATCTTCAAATTTATTAAATAAGTGTAGAATCTTGTTTATCAAAGATCTTCAAAATTTAGATTTTTGCAGTTCTTCGCAGATTTTTTGCAAAAATCTGTGCAAATTTTTTAAAAAGTATAATCTTCGCAGATTATAATAGGCGCCGCCTACTATAATCTGTGATAATCTCCACCTGCTGGTAAGACACAGGAAAACAATAAACAAAACAACCTGATAAATAAATAAATAAACAAACACGTCATATTTTTTTTATTTTTTTATTTTTTTTAATTTTTATTAATTTTTTTTTAATCTTTTTATTTTTATTATTTTATTTTTATTTTTTATTTTTCCCATATATGCATGTTTTTTTTATTATTTTTAAAATTTATTTCATTTTTTTTTATTTTTAAATGGGTCAAACTTGCTTTTGAACCCAATTCGGGCAAAGGATTTAAGTTTGTGGATACCATAAAAGGTCATGGCATTATATTAAATTCTGTATGAAGCTTATTTTTATTACTTCACTATTTATTTTCCAACTTTTCATTCCACTTATAATTTACTGTAAACACTCATTCATTCCTAAATCAAGCTTCCAACTCCTCTTTTTTTTTTTATTTATTAATTTTTTTTATTATTTCTTTTTTTTAATATTAATTTTTTTTTATTTATTTTAAATTTTTTTTCAACCTTTTTTTAATGTTTTTTATTTTTTTTAAATTATTTATTTAGTATTGTTTTTTATTTTTCTATTTTATCATTTTTATTTTTATTTTATTTTTTTTATTTATTATTTTACTTTATTTTTTTTTGTTCTTTATTTTAAATAATTTTTTTTATTTAATTCGTTTTTTTTAAATGTTTTTTTAATTTTTTATTATTTTAATTTTTTTATTAATTTTAATTTTTTTAACAATTTTTTAAATGATTTATTTTTATTTAAATATGTACTTATAGTACATTTATTTTTTAATTTATTATTACATAACAGATAAGTAATTTTTTTATTTATTTACATATATCTAATTTTTATTTATTTTATTTTTTAATTAAATTATTTTTTTAATAAATTATCGACCCTTAACTATGATTGGCCAATCACATTAAAGATTAACGATCATACTGTAAGTTATAAATAAATTTTTTTATTACAGTGCAGTTATTTTTTTTAATAAACATTAAATTTTTTTATTAGAGCTGTCGCTGGAGCCATCTTTAAAGCCGTCACTAGAGCCGTCATTGGAGCAGTTGCTGGAGCTGTTACTGAGTCTTGAAGTTGTTGTGTGTTCGTGTCTTCCGGTATAAGGTATTGGTCATTTCAGCTAATTTCTTCATTTTTTCCAGTACGTTTTCGTCATTTTTGGCGGGTTGTGATTAGTATTCTTTTTTTTATACTAACGTTCCTTTTTTCTTTAAAATGAATGTAGTACAATTGTTACTATGGAATAGCACGAAAGTTAGAACGGATGGAGTAGGTTGTTAAGATGGGAAACACGAATGGAAAAATAGTGTTTGATATTGTTATCGTCATGGAATTGAAATTAAAAAGGATGAACATAAGGCTAGGATATTTTTTTTAATACAGTACTAACGTTTCTTTTTTCTTTAGAATGAACATAGTATGAAACATAGCACAATAGCATAATAGTTAGAATGACAGAGTAGGTATCAAAAATCTGTAGTGATGGGAAACGCGAGTAAAAAAAATAGTGTTAGATATTGATATCGTTATGGAATTGGAGTTGAAAAGGATAGTTTTTTTTTTTTTATTACAGTACTAACAGTTTTTTTCTTTAGAATGAAATAAACATAGTACAAAATATAGCACGATAGATAGAATGGACAGAGCATGATAGTTAGTATCTAGTTTATGATTTTTTTATATATATATATACAGTACTAACGTTTTTTTTTTCTTTAGAATGAACGTAGTATAATTGTTAGTATAAAACATAGCACAATAACATAGTTAGTAACATTATAGTTAGTATGGGATATAATATAATAGTTAGTATAGGATTTAGTATAATGTATTTATGAAAATTTAGCTAATATTTAGTATATAGTTATTTATTTTTTTTATTTTTTTTATTTTTTTAAAGAGAGGTCTATCCTCTATTTCTTTATTAATGATTTTGCAGATAATTACATATATGATTACATGTAGGGATTTGCTAATCTATAGGGAAGTAGAGGTAAGAGCTAGTTTACTTTCGACCAATTCTTTACTAGAATGGTCGTAGACCTCTAGCTTTCGAGTAATTTGTGTAGGGATGAGTTTCCTAGTATTATAGAGAGTTGAATTTTTTTTGGATATATAGGGGAGTAAGGGGTTTAGTTGGTGTCAAAGTTGGTGTCGTAAGCGGTGATGAGCAGGAAACTGCTTCATTATGTCGTGACATTCGGGAGAGAAGCCAAATTTCTTTGTATATGAATTCCGTTATGGTGTGATGGATCAGAGGTGCGTGTTTTGTTTGAAGGAGTTTGGTGTTGAAGGGTGCCAAAGTCAGGTTGGTGATGAAGCCTATGGGGAGTTGTTGTTGTATGTGGAGGTGTATATATGAGTTGATGAATCCATCTACGTTGTATAGGGGTAATTCGAGTTTAGTAGCGATCTTGATGAGAATTCTCTTCAGTTCTGTATTAAAATTGAAAGAGTTACTGATGCAAGTTAGTAGGTGTGGTACATCTTCTGAGGCTGAGTAACATCTTGGGCATAGGTGATTTGGATATTTCGATTGATTTCGGAGGTAGAGAAAAAGGTGGGTCGGGAGTTCTTCAGCCAGTAGTTTTACCTTGAAGTTTTTTAGGTTGGATGCGGAGGGGTTGGTGTATAGGCCTTTTGGTTTGTCATTGTATGAGAGAGAGTCCAAGGTGTGGTCCCAATAGATTTTAGTGTAGGTTAGGTATTGGTCCCATAAGGATATCCTCTGTTGATTATGCCATTTTAAGTCGTTTGTAATCTGATGGAGTTGTTTCAATATTGTTTTTATAGGTTGTATACAGGGAGTGTCCATTAATAGTGGGGTGTATCTGTTGTAAATGAATTTGTGTGGTGTTAAGTCTAGCAGGAAGGGTGAGGGTGGATTATCAATTATTAGATCTTTATCAAAGATCACGGTGACTTCTCTATCAATGAGTAGTGAGAATAGTGTTCATAATATAAAGGGGAAGGGAGTTCCGTCTAGTTTTTGTTGTTCAAAGTGTTGGAGGTTGGTTATGCGTTCGATTGTTTGTAGCAGTAATGTGTTGTTGGTAGTAATATTTATTTTTGCCGTGGAGTCTATTGTTGTGATAATAAAGGTCAGGAGTGAAATTAATGGGTTCATTTTGGATGGCCAGTGTAGGTTGTAGCAGTGTAGAGGGTCTTTTCTAGTGTTTATTTTGCATATTGCCATATGTTTCTTTATTTCAGTTATTTTTTCTATTCTGGTAGATAGCTGTATGGATATTTTCTTTTTTTTAAAGTTTGTAGATGTTAATGATTTCCATAGGGAGGTTGGAGGGTTTTCGAATAATGGTAAAGGTCTTGGTAGTATTGGTTCGGGTTGTATATTATGGGGTGTTGGGAGTGTGTTGGATGATAGTGCCCTATGGATGTTGGTTAGGTCAGCGTATATTATACGTTTACAGCTGACTAGAATGTTATATATCTGGTGATTATTTAGTGTGATATAGCAGTGTTTTATTTTGTTTTTTCTGTCTTTGAGCTTGCAACCTGTGCATGGTTCTAGTCGGCCTGATAAGTTCGAGTAGACGTGGTGTTTCCCTTTATAATTGGTTGAGTAGGGGTTGAATATTCTGGCGATTTGTTTGTTTCTCGTGATTATCCATCCTTTATTGACTGGGGTCCACGGTAGAGTTGTAAAAGGGTTAGGATTTACTAGTTTAAAGGAGGGTGCTGTCATAGATGTGATGAGTTTGTGTATTTGGTAGAACCATTTTGGGGTCCTCTCTCTAATAATCTTTTTTATGTTGTGTTGGAAGTTTTGCCAGTTTAGGAACCTGTCATTTTTCCAGTTTAGGAACTGCTCTATACAACTTATATTGTGTTCATTAAGTTTCTCTTTATAATATGTTCCTTTAGGGTAGTTTGATAGTATGTTGTTGATGGTGGTTCCCATTATGTTTGATGTGGTAGGCCAATTATTTAGGGTCGGACTAGTTTTAGATGTAGTTTATGTAGTGCGAGTACGGCTTGTGCGGTGTATGTACGGAATTGTGATGTAGGAAAGATAGGTTCTTTTTCTAAGATTGAGACATTTGATATAGTAGAGTCTTGTAGTTGTTGTATTCTGAGTTTTAGGTATGATTTGTCGAAGTGGGGTGGTTTAATCCCTTGATTAGAGTGGAGGTTAAGGTTGAGAGTTGAGCTTGTTCTAGGTCGCGTAGGGCATATATTCCAGTACAGAAGAGAAATGAGTTAGGCACTCCTCTTGCTAGTTTCTCTTTCTGTTTTACGGTGTTGAGATAAGTTCATTTTATGGTATTCATTTGTGTGGGATTTAAATATAAAGAGAGAAGTCGATATTGTAAGCAGGGGGTGATGCCGTGATTGATTATGTATATCGCTTGTTTTTCTGTGATTTTGGCAAATTTTAGTTTCTTTAAGTTGGTAGTAATTTCATGGATAATTAATTTTTGAATATGGGTGTGTTTTCCGTTAGCTGTGTACCAGGCTCCGAGATATTTTAAGGAGGTATTGTGTGGTAGAGCCGTTATTTTGGTATTATCAAAGGTAATTGAAGGATGTGAGGGTGTATGTAGTGAATTTGTGATGAGGAATAATTTTTTGGGGTTGACTTGAATATTATTGAGCTTGTAAAAACTAGTTGCAGTAGTTAGTATATCCATTAGTGTTTTCTTATCAGGAGCGACCCACAGGGAGTCATCCATATAGGCCATAATTGAGGTATTAATTTCCTTTAGTGGGGAGGTAGGGATTGTACTGTTATAGCCGATATAGCGTTGCTGTATGGTAGAGATTAGAGGGTCGTAGTATATTTTTCAGAGGAGAGGGGTGAAAGTCTCTCCTTGGTCGATACCATCTTGAACTGGATATGGTTCTGTGAATCCTAGGTCAGTAATTACACGGTTAGTTCGGTGTAAGAGAAGGTAGGTTAAAAGTTCTATTATTGGTAAAGGGATTTTTATTAGATGTAGAGCCTTTTTTAAAGTTGCTATATTGACGGAGTCAAAGGCCTTGGACATATTTTGCGATAATGCCCAGATTTCTTTTCCGTTTGTATTGGCATCCTCGATCATTTGTGTGAGTTGCGTGACTGGCTGTACTGTGGACTGGTGGGGGAATGCTGCAAAGTTCATAGGGGGGAGAACTTCATAGCGCATTATTACTGTGGTTAATCTGTTGTTTAGGATCTTTGTAAATAGTTTTCGCGTATGGTTTATTAAAGTTATCGGCCTTGTAGTGCTCAGGTCGTAATTGTATTTTTTCTTTTTTGGGATATGCCATATGTTTGCTTGTAACTACTAGTTGGGTACACAGTTGAGTTTTAGGCAGTTATTAAGGATGTCGAGAAGTATTTTCAGGGCTGAGGTGGGGAGGTTTTGCAGGATCTCATTTGAAATGGGTATGGGGCCAGTTGCTTTATTCTTTGGGGTTTGCGATATGGTTCGGCGAAGTTCATCCATAGTAATAGGTTTAGTGACAGGTTTTTAAATTGTGGGGTCGATCTTTTTTATGGGTTGATAAATTTCTTCCAATTCTGCTTGGCAGTCTGTATTTTGAGGATTAGCTTTGGTCCATAGTTTAAAGTGTCTCCTGATGTGTTTTTTGATTTCTGTTTTTTCTGTTATAACTTGGTTGAAGAGAATAATTTTATCAGTTTTAACTGGCTCGGATCTTTGTTGTAGGATGCTGTCTAGCATTCAACTAGTGTTGTCCTTAAAGTCATCGTAATGCCTGTTTATGTAGAAGTTTATACGTTTATTTTGTTCTTGGAGTTTTTCTAGATTTCTAGCTGCCTATATGGTGTGTTTAATTTGTTAGAGATTAATGATAGTTTGTGTGAGTGTAGAAGTAATATCTGCTGGGGTGAGGAGTTCAATGTCTAGCGCAGCTAGTTTGGCGGCTTTTGTTAAGAATTCGTTGCAAGGGTTTATCGTGTCGACTGTAGAAGGAGATGATGCATTTGTAAGTCTTCTAAGGCATTTATTCATATATTTTAATGTGAGGTGGAGGTGAGTAGTCTTCAAGGAAAAGGCGTAAAAGGGTTTTGGGAATTTAAATGAGAAGGGTTGTGGTTGTTGATTATTTGTTTTATCTTGGTGGCCCATTTGTTCTATGTCTTATTTAATGTAGTTATGTTCCATGTTCTTCGGCAGTGATGTTCCAGTCACAGTTGTCTACTTCTGAGGTGAAGTCCTCCCAGTTCTCTTTGGTCATCTTTTCGTAGTGGTATATCTTCCTCTTTTTTTTCTTGTTTTTAATAGTTTTTTGTTTTAAGATATCTATGTTTCAAGATGTAGTAATGATTCAGTGATCGCTATCTGTGATGTAAGTGGCGTCAATTAATTCTATTTTTTCTATATCTAGGAGGATTTCTAAGTTGACCATATGTCGTCAATCTGACTAGTTGTATTAGGGCCAATCCAGGTGGGGTCCGTTATATTGTGAAATAAAAGTAGGCTAGTAGCGTTGGCGGAGTTGAGGTTTTGGAAGAGTTGGAACTTCTTGTCTCTGTCTTGGTTCGCGTTGAAATCCCCGAGGATGATAACGTTCCAGTTCTTGTTCTTTGCTTCTAGAAACCAAGCGAAGACTTTTTCTTGGGTTTTTTTGTATAGCTCTGGATGGTTTGCTTGTGATGGTATGCAAGTGGAGATAATGCGAGTTTTGTTAGAAGGAAAGTAGAAATCGATATAGATTGCAGACCCTGGTAGGGTTCTGATATCATGTATGTATGGTTGTAGTTCATTGTAAACCATAATTGCGGTACCTAGGCTTGTGTCTCTCTGTTGGGGGTATATGGTATGAAGTTTGAGGAGTATATGTGGTATAGAGGGTTGGAGAGATTTTTTGCTTTGTTGTCAGTGAGTTTAGTTTCAGTAATCGCTATAATATGGAGGTTCGATTTGGCACAGTATTCAATCCAGTTTTGTATTTTAAGTGGTTGTGACATTCCGCGGATATTATGGGTAGAGATTTTAATATTGTTGTTAATTCCATCAAGTTTTATAATGCTTCTTTTAGGTTCCGACAGTTGTGCCGGTAGTTGTGTATCATCTTCTTTTTCAGACATCATCATAATCATAGAGGTTCCAATCTGGTTTTGGCTGGTCGAGTAGTTGGAATAAGTATGGTAGAGTAGCTCTGAAGTCGAATTTTCATAGAGTGCGTCGATAGTAGAAATGACCTTTTCGTAGTCGGATATTGGTANGTATTTTAAGTGGTTGTGACATTCCGCGGATATTATGGGTAGAGATTTTAATATTGTTGTTAATTCCATCAAGTTTTATAATGCTTCTTTTAGGTTTCGACAGTTGTTCCAGTAGTTGTGTATCATCTTCTTTTTCAGACATCATCATAATCATAGAGGTCCCAATCTGGTTTTGGCTGGTCGAGTAGTTGGAATAAGTATTGTAGAGCAGCTCTGAAGTCAAATTTTTCACGGAGTGCGTCGATAGTAGGAATGACCTTTTCGTAGTTGGATATCGGTAGGTCTATGGATAAGGTGGGTAGTGTTTTTTTAATAGTTTTCTTGAGGGTTTCAAGATCATTTGGTAGTCTCGGTCTTTTGTTGGGGTCCACAGGTTGGTTTCGTTCTTTTACAGGAATTTTTAACCAGGATTGTGAGAGTTGTTGGAAGAAATAGAATTTTCGCAGCTTTCTTGTAGTAATGACTAGTTCCTTGGAGCTTGTGATAGAAGTCCCAAGGGAGTTCAGGCTTGTTTGTGAAGTTGATTTCAGTATAAGCGCTAGGTAGTGGTTCTGGAATGTGGTATTCATCTATTACTTCTGAAATGAAGTTTTTTATAGTGGTACAGTCCATTAGTGGGAAGGTGTATTCGCCTTTTAATTTTAGATCTGCTGGTTCTTTTGGCAGCCGTTTTTTCTGACGGAGATAGTCATTGGGCAGTCTCTTGAAACGGTAGTATTTCTTTAAGATGTCTATATGTTGTTTGAAATCTGACTTATTTTTAGCAGCAAAGGTGAATAAGTGTCAGATCTCAATGTTTAATTCTTGTAGAGTAACTGGAAGTTGTGGCTTCACTTCTGCTACCGGTAGTGAGAAATATGAAGGCAGAAGTTCTTTAAAGGTGTAATAATTGTGCAATTCCCTACAATATTTTGGGAGGGATCAGAGGTCGGCGTATTCTGTGATAGGGAAGTGGTTGATTATCTCAGAGGTCAAGTCTGCAGGGTAGGATGGAAGTGGCATGTGTGTGTGTTTAAAGTATGCCTCAGGGAGTTGTTGAAATGAGAAGATCAATCGGAATGTGCTAACTATCTGGCGAGTATCGTAACGGTCGATAATTGGTAATTGGAAAGGAAATATGGAATGGATATTTTCGTCGATGTCATCCGGATGTTCAGAAAGAGGGACGATAGTTTCATCGAGTATATTTTTCGCTATTGTACGTGCAGTTGTAAAGTCAATGTGTTTTTCCATTTTTCCAAAGCCCTATAAATAGAAAATCCAGCTAGTAATCTCATGGCCATTTAAGTCTATGAAGTTTAGGTTCTTTAGATAGTCGATTGCAATTTTTTGTCGTAGGCCGAAGAATATTTGGTCCCTATTGGTTTTGTTGGTTATTGGTATGTTGTGTAATCTTTTATATCGATCTATAGCTTTGTTCAGTAGTGTAGAAAATTCTATTTGATGGGGGGCTTGGGCTGAGGCTATTCGAGTGAAGGAGCTTAAGAAAGCTGTGTCTTTGTGGCTTAGTTTTTCATCGATAGCAGTCAGAATTTGGATATTGGTCTGATTTGTATTTAATTTATGTCTAATAAAAGCTGTAAGGTTTTCTTTTGACTGCAGAATTTCTATGATTTTGTCTGTGTGCCAGGTCTCTTCGTCGAAATTGTCAACTCTCAAGTTTTGACGTATCTCTTTTAGTTTTTTCTCTACTTGGTCTTTCCATTCGTATATAATTCCTCATTGAGGGGCTTTATTACGAACGGTGGTGCTTCTGCTGGATGCGATTGCACTGTAGGTGGGTTTCGGAGGTAAGGTAGCTCAATGTGTTTGTTGTGATGATTCCGGTTCTGATTCTATTGTGTTGTCTGACGTAATTTCCATTTCGGTATCCTCTTGCTTGTTTGCCATGTTTTCAGATAGTGGGTATATTTTAGGCTTAGCAGTGTCAAAGTCAAAGAAATTTGCTTCTGTAAGTATTGGATGGCATTGGTCGTTCGTCCAGATAGTTAGGTCGGAAGGAACTGCATCAGATCTGGTACCCAGATCTGGTACTTGTAGTGTTGAGGTCAGCTGATCGGTCTGTTGATTTGTTGTGCTGGCCCCGTGATCTACATAAGGATTGTCATGGGAAAATGTTATGGGTGCTGATGTGGGTCCTGGGAAGATTTTGTGATTTGTTGTGATTGGGAGGTCCGCTGATGTCATAGTTGAAATATTCGGGGTCTCAGTAGATTTCCCCAAGTTTTTTATATTTTTTTCGCTGCTATTATCTAGGGAGGGTATTCTAGGTGTTTCAGTCGAAAGGGTAGCGGTAGTTTTTATTTTCTTTGTAGTATGGTCTTTGTCGTCATCATCTATATCCATAGCAGTATGAGGAGTGGTACAGATATGCATGTCTGTGCTTCCGTTTTTATGGTCTTGTGTTGCCGACATAGTCGGCAACAATTTTGTTGAAGAGAGTGGTATACAAGCGGTTTGGGTCCTTCTATGCTTGATTTTGTAGTCCAGAGATGGTGACAGTAGCTAGTGCTATTATTTACTTAACCTTAATTATGTTTGTATACGAAAAGCGCTCTTTGCCGTAGTAATTTTGTTGTTTATATGATTTTCAGGGGTGTACAGGAAAGAGTTTTTTTAATACAAATAGTCTTTTTTTGAAATAGTATATAGTTATTTATTTTTTATTCACTTTTTATTTTGTTATTTTTTTTTAATTTTTTACATTACATGTATTATTATTATATTATATATTTGTAATAAAATATTTATACATTATATTGTTAAAATATAGTATAAATATTCGAATATATTCTTTTAATGTATGAAAATTTAATATTTAGACGAGCATATAGAGGACCCCGAAATATACATAGATAGGTCAGGTTAATTATAGGGTTACTAAAAAAGGAAAGATCTGCAGAAAAAACTTTAAAAATAAGCAAAAATTACTATAAATAGAAAAGATCTGCATAAAAAGCCTCAAAAATAAGCAAACTTTTACCTGACCTATCTATGTATATTTCGGGGTCCTGCATATAGTAATTTATTTTTATTCGCTTTTGGCTATTACACCTCTGGTCTGCACAGATTTATGCATTTTTAAAAATCTTTGCAGAATTTTAAAAAAATTTCTTTAAGTATAGTTGTGGGTCGCAGATCTTCGCAAATTTTTAATTATTGTTTTTTTTAGAAACCTGCACAAATCTGAACCTAAAAAATTCTCTCGATATAGAGTGATTTTAGACAATGAACACTTTGTGTAACCTCAAACTTTATTACTGTGGTATTATCTAAATTGATATAGTGTTTTTTAAGAAAACTTAACAAAGAGATTTTAAGGCAATTTGTAATTACGAAAGAAGCTACAATTAAAAGAATATGAGGATACTAGTAATTGTTTAATTTGAGTGGTAAATAGTTGTATTTATTTATTAAAAGAGTATAAAGACTCAATGCTAAACTTGGGCCCACATCAGCCGCTTTTATACTTTTTGAAATTTTACAAATGTAATGGTCAATATCTTATATATACTACAACTACTATTAATAAAATATATAATATAAATATAATAAATATAATATATGTAATAAATGAGATAAATATGATATATGAGATATCTAGAATATAAGCTATAAAAAACTAAATCTTTTAGATCTGTCAGATTCAACGTTTTTGCCCACAGTAATCACCTAGCCAATCAAATTGCTGATCAAAGAGCAAATTTTTGATAGTTCCTATCTTGTCAACTAGAGGTCATGCAGAGACGTACTATAGTTTATTTGAACCATCTCGGTGAGCTGAGTCGAATGGTGGTAGTTTCATCGAATTTGAATTACTGGTCCAAGAGTTATGCCCATTTTTGTGATATTTCATAGATTAACAATAGGAATCAAAGAGAGGAAATTCACAATTCTAAAAAATAGAATATTTAGAAGTTTTTGGTTAGATGCAAATAAAAGAAAGAAAAAGAGTTCTGGTTTGGGTTTTTTAGTTGTAGCAAAATAGGAAAAATTTTGGGAAAACTTGAAAGAGTATCAGAATATATATTGATAGCAAAATTTTTCTCAAACAGTTAGAGTTAGTTGTTGTTCTAGTGTACATTCCTCCAAATAACAAAGAAGTAGAATTAAGAATTTTAAGAATAATTACAAATCACTTTATAAAAAGGACTAAAAATATACAGTTTATAATTCTGGAAGACTTTAAATTTTTTAATAATAAAACAAATAGCATCAAAATATTATATAATTGCATAGAGTTTGTGATTGTATAGAATAATTGTAGTAGGATGACTGTAGTACAGTACTATATTTGAAGTTTTTCTAATATTATAAAATTATTAATAAAGAATACAAATCCAAAATAAAAAGAACATATAGGAAAACATTAATAGAAAAGGGACAAATTGTTTTTAGTAAATTTTTTTAAATTTTAATTAAAATAACTTAACAACTACCATATCAAATTTAATAAATTTTTTTTTGTTTTAATATATAATTATATAAAATTAAAATAAAAAAATTATTAATTTTGGTTATTGTTATCAAAATAGATAAAAACAGATTCAGATATACCAATTACTAAGGCAATAAAATTTGAAATTAACTTTTATCTTTTAGTCTCAAATCTTAGCCATATCTACTGAATTAAACATGTGCTAAAACCTAACAAAAAAACTATAATAAGAACCAGAATTTAATATTGATTTTAGCTACATATTTGTTAAATAAATATTTAGATTTAGATCTGTTTTATCAACTCTATTAAAAAAGTTTTTTTAAATATATTAAAAAAATTTAGAGTAATAAAAGTTTAAAGTATGTATATTGAAACTTTTACTATAAATTTTTTTAAAATTTTCTAAATTTTATATAATTCTGTCTTATCAAGAAAGTTTTTTTAATATATTAAAAAAATTTAGAGTAATAAAGAATAAATGCATATATCGCACCCTGTGATGTGCTTATATATCGCACCCTAATTTGATTGGCTAAATTTGTAGATCATTATTTAAAAAAAATAAACAAATTATTGTAAAAACTTTTAGGTTGGGTTAGTATAGAAGATTTACTAGGAAATTCTTAAATTTCTTTGCGTATATATGCAAAATTTTGTGCTAAACAAGTTTACTTAGTCGAATTAGAAAGGTTGTCTTATCAAAATTTAGAGATATTCGCAATTTTTCATTTTTTTAACTCATTTTTTGATGATTTCTCTAATTTTATTAAGACAACCTTTCTAAGTCGACTAAGTAAACTTGTTCAGCGCTAAATTTTGCATATAGGCGCAAAAAATTTTAAGACTTTTTTAAAATTTCTTAGACTAATTCTTAGTCTAAAGAATTTTAACAAAAATTGGTTATTTTTTTTAAAAATAATGATCTGCAAATTTAGCCAATCAAATAGGTGCGATATACAAGCACATCACAACCATGCGAAGCATATTAAACTTCTAATAAAAGTTTAAAGTATATATATTTAACTTCTACTATAAATTTTTTTTAAATTTTTCTAAATTTTATATATTTCTGTCTATAAAAAAATATTTATCTAATATAAGTCTTAACTTTTACAAGTAAATCACTAAAAATGCAATAATAAAAGTTGTAATTCTTATATAAACTAAAATATTGTATTAGAAACTATATTGTTAAAACCAATTTTTAAAGAATTTGCCAAGATATTGTAAATTATTTTTTTAGTTAAAAAATTTTTTTAAATTTTAACATTTTTAGCTTATAAAATATAAACAATTTGTCTTATATAGAGTATACATTTATAGAGTGTTATATAGAGGTTTGACTATACTTTCTAAGTAAAATAATAATTTGTTAAGAAATATTCAAATTTATTAAAAAATATAAGAGTAATAAAAGTTTAAAGTTTTTATTTTGAATTTTTTATTATAAAATTTTTGCTTAAATTACAAAATTTTATATGTTTCCATTTATAAATTTTTTTACTTCTAATACAAGTCTTAATTTTTAAAAGTAAATTACTAAAAATACAATATGAAAGCTGTTATCCTTTATATAAGCTATATTATTGTATGCCAATGTTGTTACTGCCATACCAAAATTTTGATTGTATTTGTATAGCTGAGTTTTAAAATTTTTATTAGACAGAGCTGATATTATAATCAGCTCTTTCTAAACAAGAATTTTTAAATTCAACCGTACAAATACCTATGATTAAAAGTTTGGTGCAGCAGTCGTAACAACAGCCAGACAATAATACTATTATTGTATAGATGGATAAAAAATTGACACAATGGCATAGATATATATTAGTTATTTAACCAAATACCTGTTAGAAATATATGGGCTGCCATATATTTCTGACAGATATTTGATCCAATAACTGATATACACCATACTACCATACCACTACTATACCGATATTTTTTCATTCACTATACAATAACTTATAAATATTGTCTTAAAAACTATAAATCTAAAACTAATACTGTATTTATAGAATTCATCAAGAGTTAGTAAATAATTTTTTTGCCCAGATTTTTTAAATTTGTCTATTTTTAGCTTATAAGCAATTTAAACCTTTTCTCTTATAATATAAAATTAAATGCTACTATAAAATAATACTTATTTTCAATATTATCAAAAAAAATTATTTAAGTGGAAGATCGCAGATAAAGGTATAAAATGATCAACATTTTATAATAAACCCACAGCGGAATTTAATAGTAAATTTCTATAGTGTGCGAATGGGGCTTGCTTACATATAAAAGTATTTTTTTATTAAGTAACACTTTCTTGTTGCTTAATTGAAAGTTGTAGAGCTAATTATTGTGATTCTAATGGTAGTAAAATCATCAAAATTGGGGGCGATATATCATAAGATATGAGTATTTTACTATAGAGTTTTTTCTTAAGGATTGAAGCACATGGCGTTCCACTTACTATATAAGGGGGATGGCTAAAGCCAGGTACATCACGAGATTACCTGATTTTTCTGATTTTTCTGATTAGGTTAGGAGTAGTTTTAATATAGTAAAATCGCGTTTCCGACACTTTTACTTAGTCAAACAAGACGGTTTGGATAGCCATTTTTTATATATTTCGTGTTTTTGTCTTTGCCATCTCGCTTTGTTTTGTTCGGACTGATCCGAGTTATATATCGGGTAATTTCGTGATGTACCTGGCTTTAGCCTACCCCGCTTAGAAACTATATTTGGAACTAGTATTATTAATCTTTTGAATTTTTGTATATTAAGTGTATAAAAAATATACAAAAGCAAAGAATTTTTAGTTGTTAAAATCAGGCTAGAAATTGACATTATTAAACAGAAATCTTCAATATTTTACAATAGGTTTTGTGTTCTGTTTACTATATAAATATTAAATTTTGGTTGTGCTTGACATTTTGTGCCTGACATTTTGTGATCAGCACTTTGTGTCCAGCATTTTGTGCCAGGTATTATGTGCCTAGCACTTTGTGCTTGCATTTTGCTAGATTTTGTGCCTGGCATCTTGTGCCTGGCATTTTGTATCTGTCATTAGTGCCTGGTGCCTTTGTGTTTATAGGCACAGGCATGATTTGCAGACCCTAATTTTCAAATTACCATTAAGGTATTGTCATGGGGTTTTATTGTTAACGGAAAACTTATTAAATTCTTTAACGAAATTTACTCGCTTGGCTGTACAATCGAACTGGGAATATCGTTCAGGTACTCCACCAACTCGTCACCTTACTACTGCGACGACCACTTAGTATCTTGATAAGGTCGTTGTTACTAAAGCAAAGTTTCGTTTATTAATGAATCACTTCTCATTAAATACAAGATTATCGTCCGAATATATAATTATCAGGGTTACTCGCATTAGACTATATAGCATAGCGGACAATCCTACGATAAATAAATTGCCCGGGTAACTACCGGGTAACTTACTTATACACTTTACAGTGCTTTTTGTATTGTTGACAAAAAAATTGCCGTGAAAGCACAACGATATTCGTTATAAAAATTATTCCAAAAATCCACCCCTCCAAAAACCTCGATTAGAAGCAAATATTTTTACTATATATTGCTAGTAACTAGTTATATTAACTATATTTAATTAAGTTCTAAAACAAAAACGGTCAGCAAAAAAAAAGAAGATTGCGACGTTATATGCAGGCTCAAACTTAAAGAACTTTGTGTCACCGTTTGACATTCTATTGTAATAATGATAGACTTGTACTAATGCTTATATTTTGCGTATTCCGGTTATTTTAGAGGTAGACTATTAGATTAGTACGTGTACTTTAGGCTATAAGCGCTATTGTTTCATCGGCTAAAAGGTCGCAATGACTAAACATTAGGCAGAGTTATTTTAATTACTTTTCAAAATATAACTTCGCTAATAATTTCTAAATTTATTCACATATTGACTCTTTAATGAGTTCCGTTCATTAATAATAAATCTCAAATGTACCCTACTTTACACGCATCTATCTTTCTCTAAATTATGTAATAAATTCTTTTGCGAATATTTATTGGTTTGTAAACTTCTTCAAGCAAGCCTTCTTTCGTTTTCTAGTAATGTTAAAACGATAAACGTTTTAAATTATGTAATTTGAGTGGTCAATTATCACGGAAAAATCTGCAAAAATTATCCAATCAAGGAGATTGTATACTATGCTAGACTATACATTAGTCATAGGGAGACATTCATATGATTGGTTTGTTTTGGCAGATTTACCCGTGATAATTAACCAATCAAACCACATAATTTTATTAATACTACAGTACTAGAAAATAAAAAAAACTTCGAATAAGGAAGCTTACAAACTAATAAATACACACAAAAGAATGGATTACATATATTTAGAGAATAGATAGATACGCGTAAAGTGGGTAAATGTGATATTTATTACCAATACTGCAATAAACCAAGGTCATTAAAAAATCTACGTACAAGATCTACGTACAAGATGGTCCAATAAACAGTAGACATACTTTGCCTTCTAAAGCTCTTGGGGTTACTGATTATTTCGGATTAATTTTGTACAGTGAATATAAACATTCTTTCGAAGTGAATAATGGCTTTTGCGGTGATTTTTATTAGTGAAATGTTACGTTCCCAAAAAGTACTTTAAAGTGTATAAATAAGTTACCCGTGCATTGATTTACATCAGCCAATCAGAAGAATGTCTCCATATGAATACATTAGATTATTAATTAATTTTATGCATCAATTCCAGACCCCGATCGGTACCACGAATTTCTGGGTCACAAATTGAACCACGACAGTACAGCAGTATTGAGGTTTTTTCATCAGTTTAAATTTTGTTATCTGGTCAAATTAAAATTTGAGACCAGTTTTAACATAAAATCAAATCAAAATATATCCAAACTCTAACCCTAATGGTAGCAAAATATTTTTAATTGATGATGCTATGATCATAAACATTGATTGCACTTGTGAATTTCAGGAGCAAAGCCAGCAGAAGTCCATTACAAATATTCATGAATAGACCAATATCTTGACCATCATAATATCTTCGTTTGGTTAACATCTCCACTACAGTATGTCAAATCCATAAATATTTGTAACTGATATAAATTTTAACCCAACAGAAGTCTTTGGAACGATGTAAGGTATGATCCGTAAATTCATAAAACCTTGAATTCATTCTTAAATATTTTTATTACTTTGTTAAGATGGTTTTCTTAAAACTGGTTAAATCTTAAATGTAATAGTGCTAGATAGTTCGCTTAATAATATAACTACCATAAATTTCTCATACTATTCATCCAAAATCCTCCAATTTTAAGGTTATCTATACTATCAAATGGAATGCATAAGGTAGATTTTACTTTCATTTTGTATTTCTCTATACCTTTCCCTGTACTCCTTCATTTTGATACTCACTATTTTCACTTTGACACAACTTGTGCTTAACATGAGTTATGTATAATAACCTTCCATATGGTAAAAAAAAACTCAGCTATATACTTGATATATTCTTATAATCCTGACAAATACTATTAGCCAGATTTGATTCACGTGTTTAATATAGTTTCTGACAATTTCAAATATTTCGGATTGAGTTCAAATTATGGACAATAACGGATTCATCGGATATTTCAGAAATTGAAATGTTTGGCGAAATTAATAACGTCTATATTTCGGATTCGGATTGGACGAAATACTAGGTTTCTATATATCATATTCTAAAAATGATCAATAAAATTTTGCGTACGTGTGTACATACTTGATACTGTACACGGCGCATCTCTAAAGCTTTGTTTTCCCGTTTATTAATTGAAAGTCGGAAGCTATTTCTTAATATGTTTAAAATTAAGTCATTGCCAAAATAACCCGCAAATCCCCGCAAAAACAGTAAAACAGAAATAACAATACACGCACGTACAATATATTAGGATTCTTTATAGTTATGATACGGATCTATTTTTAGGAACGCAGTGTTTCACAATATTAGATTTTCTCATCTAAATTTTAGTGAAACATAGCATTACCCGAAATAGGAACAATAATCATTTAACAGTTAACTGTTAATAAAAAACCTGTCGTACGTACGTACAGCTTGTAAACCATATTTTTACTGTACTTGCGTGCGTACGTACGTAAATACGCTCGTATTTAACTCTTACGTTCAACCTACAAGAGAGTAATGTAAATTTTGGCAATGTGTGATGGTTATGAAAATTGTAACATATGTGGAAAACCAAAAACCGACAATAAATGGTGCAAAACGTGTAATTCAGGACGTTTTAAAGAGCAATTCGGAAATTGGACAAGCGAAAATGAAGCTATTGATAACTTTATTAAAGAAACACAACTTAATGCAATGAGTAGTGATCAAGTATTAGAATGGGTCTCATTTGAAAAGGAAATCTTTGGAGTTGAATATCTTGCTAAAGGAGGTTATGGTTCTGTATATAATGCTAAATGGAGGAGCGGTCATATTAAATATTATGATGATAAGGCTAAAAAATGGCGCAGGTCTGGAGAGACTGAAATCATCCTTAAAAGCATAAAAGATTCTAAGGATGTGAATGAAGAATTTTTTGAAGAGGTATCTAATTTAATGCGTTATGATGAAAACTTCATTTGCAATTAATATTTATTTTTTTTTTTTTATTTTTTTATTTTTTTAGATTAAACAACAAATGACATCGTTTGTAAAACTTGGCTTTATTATTAAATGTTATGGAGTAACCAAATGTCCCCATAATGATAATTACATGATGATTATGGATTATAAAAAAGATGGCAGTCTCCGGAAGTATTTAGATAAAAACTTCGGACTTCTAAAATGGCAACAAAAACTAGAGCTTTTATATACAATAAGTGAAGGTCTTTATGCAATGCATGAAAAAAACTTAATACATAAAGATTTTCACAGCGGAAATATCATTATTTCTGAAGGTCAATCTTATATAACTGATTTTGGATTATGCAAGAATGTTAATTCTGAAACCCAAGGCGGTGTTCATGGTGTATTACCATACGTTGCTCCTGAAGTATTGCTTGGTGATCCATATACAATGGCCGCAGACATCTATTCTTTTGGGATAATTATGAATGAGATTGCGTTGGGCTATCCTCCATATCACGATATCCCACATGATACTAAACTCGCAATTAAAATTATTCATGGAAATCGCCGCCCAGGTCCTGATAAAAGTAAAACTCCAAAAACCATTATTGATTTAATCAATAGGTGCTGGGATAAAAATCCTGAAGTTCGACCAAAAGCTATTGATTTGCGTAATGAGCTTTCTAGTTACAAAGAAAAAAATGACAGTACAATATGGACTGAAATTGATGAAATTGAAAAAAATTTTATACCAGTCTTTTTAACTTACGAGATATCTGATCAAGCCTTTTATACTAGTAGACTATTGCCCTGAATAGGTATTATTAATTTTATTATTTTACCACAAAATCATCACTATATTAACATTTCAATGTAAATTTTTAGAACTATTGAATCTTCCGTAGACATTAAAAGAATAATCGTTATTTTAATATTATAACTGTAATTATTATAAATTATTATTCAGTTCTTTATATACCTTGTATATTTAAACATCAAGTGAAAAACAAAATTTTTGTACTATTAATACGTATGCTTTATTTTAAATTTAAAATTTAATATATCTTATTTAATAAGTTTTTTTAATTACTACACAACGATGTTTTAATAAAATTTTAATTTTACAAACCAAAATTGAATTTAGTTGTTGATTAGGTAACTTTTTTAGTATATTATTCAGCAGAAACTATCGTTAAAAGTGGTTCAAACTATTATCTGCAGAATGATAAAATTTGATTAGGCAGATAAATTATAGTAAAAGATAATTTTCCTTTTTTTAAGATCTTAACAGTAGAGGTGCGAACTACTATTAGTTATAATAAATAAACTACAGTTTATTTATAGTATTGTAATTTACGGATCAAATCTCTACTTAGCAGCCAGAATAATAATTGCTAAAAGTTAACATTTCGAGTTCTTCTGTAGTGTTTAGAGATTTCTCGAAAACGTTACGACACATCCAACCGTGTAACGATTATGGGAAACGGGTTTAGAATTAGCATTAATGTAGCAGACAACAGTGTTGGTTAATGGCCTTAATTGACCTTAATACCTTAATAACATTGTCATAAGTTCTTGATCATACGAAAGTTGATATGACTTTTTAATATAATGTGGTTGATGATCTAAGTCGTACTTTTTTTTCGATATGACCTTGGTCATATAATTAATGATACCTGACGAAACTATTTTGCAATGACGGAAACGTTTCATCACATCACTCGTCTGATGAAACCCTTGACGACTGGTGAAATTGTTGACGATTGGTGAAGCTTCAACTGTTGATGAAACCTTGATGAATCAATTCCACTAATTAAATGACAGAATTTAGCTGGTTACTTTCACTCCTTTATAATGAGCACTAGAGGTGCCGAACCTTTAACTTTTTTCAAATTAATGTCATTTCATTATAAAATTCCATAGGTTCATATAAAGCAAAGTTTGCCCTTTTTTATTATTATTATTGTTTCAATTCATTATAGAAAAAGTGTATTACAATAATATCATGAAAATCAATTTTAGTACGCATTACTTTTTTATTAGTTTGTTCCTTCGAACCGATCGGATATCCGAACCTTCTTGGATCTGCATAGTTTCGCATTTCATAGACACCTTATATCATCGACTCCATAGTTGATAGTAGTGATGCCGTAGAATCTCAAGCCTTGGATAAGCCGTATCGTAACTAAGTTATAACCTGTTGTAACACTTTATTTTAAGTCACGGTATGTCTAAACATGCGTATGTGCCGTATTTTTTCGACCACACCGTAACTATTTTATGCGCCTTAACTCAATTTTTATACATATTAATATGTGAAGTCTGCATTAATTATTAAAAGATTTCGCTAAAAAAAAAAAAAAAAAAATTCAAACGAACCAATTTTTAATTTATATAATATTTTATGACATAGCCATTTACATGTAATTTAAAAGTTACTATATTAAAAGTTATGTTATAAATTGTGGTTACGATTTTATTTAAATTAAATCACTGATTAAAGTTACGTAACTTTATAATTAATGCGGCATAATGGGATACACGGATTTTGCCTCAACCGTAACCGTGATATTGCATTTCAAAAAATTCATTGGGACGGCTCTACGGCATCAATAGTTGATAGACACCTTATTTCACCGACAATTAATTCACAGAAAGCCTATTTTACAGGCAATTAATCCGCAGACAATTTAATTGGCAGCTCATTTCATAGTCAACTTTTTATTCACTCGACGGTTCATTTCACAGAAAAAAAATTTTTTATAAACTGCATAACCTTAATTCTTTTAATCTTAGAACTGTCTGTGAAATAAATTGTCTATGAAATGAGTTGTCGGAAAATGTGAAATGAAGTTGTCCGTCTGTAAAATAAACATTTTTTTTGTGAACTAATTGCGAAGTGATCAGCAATGACGATTTTCTCACTTTCCCGAAGTCCACCTTCCCGAAATGCTATTTCTCCGACCCCACAGCTCCGATATTCCTTTTTCCTGACAAGACCATTCCTGGTTTTGTTCATTTCACCAACAATTATTTCACTGACAACTTAGCTCATCATATAAACAAATCAGCCCATATGTCGTTATATTCGTCATAGGGTTTGCCATTCGTTAATTCGTCAATCAGAATTCACTTGACGAAAACATTTTGTCAAGTATCATTATATATGAATTTTGATCATAGGACATATCATATTGGGTCATAAAGGTCATAAAAGGCCATAAGATCATTTTTAAGGTCATCGACCAACACTAATATGTAAAAAATTTTTATTAGCATTTAATATGACCAATATGTCCTATGATCAAAATTCATAAGATTACACGACCAAGGTCATATCAAAAAAATATATGAATTAGGGCTATGTATATTGTTTTAATGTCATTGTGCAAATTTTCAAACAGAGATTGTTTGAAAATGAATAATCATTTATTAGGATGTCTCACATTAGAATTGTCTTGTAATAAGTTTATCCGACAAGTCATATGAAAGCATTGAGAATTAGATAAATGATGAAATTAAATTTCGAAATTTACTTCGAATTAACTTAATGATTTAGAAGTCACTCATTTTTTGCCTTTAAGAAATCAACAAAAAAAATTATATACAGTTAATTTTCATTTGTGTTACATGAAATCTGAAAATTGGGTGGGGCTTTTTTTGGAATGGCAGAAGCTATATAAACCGTTCAAGTATTGTAATTACGATTTACATATTTGCATTTACTACGTACGTACGTACGTAAATTATACTTCCCGAAAATCCCTACAACAATATTAGTGTTTTGTGAATTAGACATAATATGTCTATTCAATAAGATTAATTTTTTTGAGCTAGATTCATAAAAGCTATTAAAGTAAATATTATTTGCCCTTCCTTTAAGATTTTGGCGCACAACGATTAACTTCTGCAAATTGACATGAGCCCCGATTGACAAATTGGGCAATTTTCGATGCCAGAAAGAACGGGTGCTCAACGTTAAGTGAAACGTCATTAGATTGTTCACGTGTAACGTTGAAAGATTTGTTAATGCAAAACGAAAAATTAACTTTGTGTGGCCTAAAATTAATCAAATGCTGTCGAAATTTTGGATGGTATAGCAATATCAAGAAGTGGTGTGGACATGTAAGTACCCTGAATTAATGTTAATATTAATTTTTAAAGAGTTAGTTTTTCGTTCAAAACAAACAAAAAGGAGACGCCAGGGCGGCCCCGAAGTTCGGCTTGATGAGTGAAGTCATCTGATCATGTTTTTCTTTAATACAATTTTTTTTGCATGCATGATTTATTTAACAATAGCGTGTAAATTTATATATATATATATAGAGATACTGTACAATATTCTCAATTTTGGTTTTACGATTCGTAGTATTATTTAAAGTATCGATATTGTAGTTTTTTACACATGATAATCTTATATACAATTAATCTATATTTAATTTACTGTAATCGTAGAATATTCTAATAGAAATAATTCGTATTCCAAAATTAAACAGAAATGAAATCTTTGAGTGTTAAGCTGGAGTTGGCTGGGGCGGCCCTAAAATGCAGTTACACGAACCCATACAATATAAATCGACGTTGATATTGTATTAGTAGCTTGTCGATTGTAATATGCGCTTGTGTAACTGCACTTTGAGGGGCCGCCCGGGCTTTCACATTTAACGCAATACAAATGTGCGGGTTGTACCAGTGAATATATGTAACATACACAATTCGTGAAAAATGTTTAACACGAAAGTGTTACACGCATGTCTCAGTTGGAATGATCCGGTCTGATATAATAAGTTTTATTTAATGAATGAATTTATGATATGTGCATGATTCTGAAACAGATATGCACCCGGAAATAGCAACTGAGGTTGCACTGGGCTTCACCACAAGCAGTTGATTTTGTGATGTATAGCACTGGCCGGCGGTTTCCCGCCTGCATTATGCAGGCCGGCCGTCAACGTAGCAATAGAAGATAGTAATTATTATGAAATGTCAGGTTCCGGGCGGGAGGGATTGGGTTGCGAATACGGTTCGTTTCTCGTAGTCGAATTGAGAGCTATTGGCGTGGGTAATTACACCTCTTCTATTTTATTTATAATCCGGCTTATCTTGTCTCAATCCCGTCCGGGGTTTGTACTTACTTTATTCGGAAGTTATACTCACCTGCGTTGGAACCTGTGCATTCAAGCTCGTGACCGATCCACTGCTTAGCAGTGTTGGCACATTATCAGGTCATAACAGATCATAATTAGTTCAATTAGTGAGGTCATATGACCATTGTCATATGACTTCACTAATTGAACTTAGTAATATGACCTGTTATGACCTGGTCATGTGCCAACACTGCTGTTTCAAGGCGTTTCCATCCCGCTTAGCCACTTTTCGATCTGTTGAATGTACGTACTTACGTACGTCAACTCGAATTAATATTATGTGACATTCTAAAGTATGTAAAAACTGAATAAAAAAATTCATCAAATTTGGTTTAATGGTTGCTGAGATATCTTAAATAAAACAAAAAAGTAAAAATTTAAATTTTAAAAACGCATAAAATAAACATTTAAGCAATTTATTAAATTTATTTGAATTACATTTATATTTAGATTTTAATTGTTCAAAGTTTTAAAAAGTTACAAATACATTGTATTCGTATCGGCATGAGTATCGGCACAGCAAATGATCGACATGAAGATAAGTCACGTGCTAAAAACATTGTACGTATGACTGGAATATAACGGGTTTGTACGATAGAATCTGGCTATACTTGTGTCCAAGCCATAGGTCATACAAAGCCATGGGTACTCGTACATACGTAACGTACGTACGTACGTACTGTACGTACATACATGTAAATATGTATTGTATAATAGATATATTCAATCATTATAAATTAGGATAATAATAAGTAAAATTAAGTAGAGATGTTCATTATCTACAATAAATAGAAACTGTTATATTGTTCATTAATAAATGACATGTTTATTTTAAGGTTGTATGTACTGTACATAATCTATATGTGTACTACATATTTGCTTAGATATTTAATAGGCCGTGTCTGCTTATATTTTACCAGTTTAAACAAGAAATTTTTTTGTTCTTCTAATTGGTTTAAATAAAAACTAAATCATTTTATAATAAAATTTTATAATAAATTTTACGTAAAAAATTTTTTTACTATCAAAGCCCCCAATGAATCAAAAATTTAAATAGTATTCAATGAAATAATGGCTGAGTGTATATCTATAGAAAAATTGGTAACAAATCTTTCACAGGCACAAAAAACACAAACCCCATTATCAAAACCTTTTGCTGTCTTACTTATCTCAGGATCCTTTAATCCAATACATAAAAGAATTATTCAAGTTCTTGAAATTGCTAGACAATTTGCAAATGAAAAATATGAAATAGTAGCTGGATATATATCTCCTTTTTCAAATGAATATGTAAATGAAGCATATCCAGATGAAGCAATACCATTTCAAAACAGACTACAAATGATACAAACTGCAATAGAAGAAGAATCATGGATTGAAATTAACCAATGGGAATCTTTAAATTCAAGGCATAGTGCTGATTGTAACTTAATTATTACAAGATTATCTGAACTATTAAATAAAAATAATAAAATCAAAGAATTTTTAAATGAAAAACAACTCAAAATTATATATGTTTGTGGATCAGATCTACCACTTAAAAATAATTCAAAAGAACAATTAAAGAATTTAGAAAATTTTGAACTTATCATAGTAGAAAGATATTTTAAAGAAAAAAACACAAATTGGAAAAATAAATGTATAGAATATTTAAGTGATTTGTATAAAGATAAATGGGAAAATTTTGAAAATAACATATCTTATATTGAACAAAATGAAAATAATCCAGATATCACAATTTCAGCAACAAAAATTAGACAGAAAGAAAAAAATTGGGAGCAAATGTGTAATCCTAAAGTAACAGAATATATTAAAAAGAATAAGATATTAGAATTTAATTCTTAAAATTTTCATTTTTTTTTTTTTTGAACACTATATTTTTAGGTATAATATTTTATATTTTATATTTTTTAACTCGTTTAACAGATTTTTTAACCTATAACTATTTTTAACCTTATTACTATTTGTATAACTATATGTATAACTCTGTTTGTTAATATAACTTTATATTAATAAAGGCTACGATTTAAACTCACATGTTATTTATCGTTATAATTACATAAGTATATTTATCATTAATCGGAGAATGGAAAAAAAGTTAATATTCAATTTAGGATTTTACAGAAAAACAATTACTAAACTTTTAATTTCCGCGACAATTTGCATAACAGAATCTATGATTTTTGTTGGCGGTGTTTCAAATAGATCATTATGTTACAAATATTATATTTTCCAAGTAGAGTGTGATATTTGGCTATAACGATAATCAACAAAAAAAAATCAATTCGTTTGTCCTGAATAAATTTTATTACGTATTTTTTTTTTAAACGAGATTTTCGATTCGAATCGAAAAAAAATATCTGTTACATAACATGAATTTATCTTTCTCATAGATAACTCATTACCATGCAAAAGAACAAATAAAATATTTACAGAAAAGCCAAAACAAATTCTTTCAATCATTTTCAAGTAGATTTCTCGAAACTTCAAGAAGCGGGCACTTAAGTAATCGCATTAATCAAACGGGAGTATAAACAAATCAACGATATCATGTCACACGGTCGTTGGCATCATTTTGACGTTTGAGGCGTTCAAAACTTATAGGTGAATGGAAATCTGATCATGGTAAGCTGGAAATAACTCGTAGCCTTTTAGATTTGTGGTCTTATAAAGAAAAAAAACTAAACATGCTTATAATCGATCCGAAGGATTAGCAATAGCATCATTAGATAACGCCTAAATCTGGAATCTTTGCTTATTTAGATTCTCAGATGTATTGAGTTGATGGTACAAATAAAAAAAAATAAATGAATAAACTCATTCGTCTTATCTCATCCTAACCATGGTTTATTCATGTTTACTATTTGAGTTAGGCCAGCAAAAATAAATAATATCGCATTCGTTAAATTCCATTATTTACAAATTGTCTATAATATATAAAATAGAACTATGTAATTAGGATTGAAAAAAATAATAATAATTGGGCTGGAGCTGGGGAGCAAGAGTAGAAGACCTTAGAGCCTTACACGTAGGAATTTTATTGATGTCCGGCTCCCGACTCTGTAATTGTGATAAATTCTCGGTAATCCCCTTAAAACCTTTTTAATCAGCAACATCATTGAATAGAAATAAAAAGCAAAACTGACAAATAAATTTGATTAATAGATCGACACGTTGATTTTTTTTCTTTTTAAATTTATGGTAAATGAAAAAATACTAGAATTTATACGCCAGCGCAAAAGACTGCAAGAAATGATACTAGAAGATTAATCTCGATGACACCTGAAGAACAGTTGGAGTGTCTCGTATTAAAAGGGACCATTTTTACATTTAAGATAATTGAGTTTAATTATTTGGTTTGATTTTCGGACTAACCAAGTTTCACGATTTTAATTGGTTAAAGGTAACAGGTGACTATCGGGTAATCTCGTGATGTGCCTGGCCTCTTGCAATTTTTCTTTTAATTATCTCTATTTTTCATTATGTAAGTCGACTTTCATTTATAATTGAAAAATGTCAATCGTGCCAAAATTTATATAAGTCTAATAAAATCTCCTTTTTCGAAATTTGTAAAAATGGGCCCTTTTAATACGGGACACCCCAGTTAAGTTATCGAAATACGAAGTGAATTAACAATTAGGCAAAATCAGTGCAAACAGCAAAATTTTATTAGCGAAAAAGAAAATACCAACCAAAATGACGAGCAGACAAATAATCATACAGTATTAAACACTATCTGCTATACTGAATTTATTTAATTTTACTTTTTTAGAAAATCAAAATATTTATCTCTACTGACAATGATCGTAATCTTCTAAAAAAAGTTTCGCGATACAGTCATAAATCGCAAGGCATAATATTATCGACAAGGAATATGCTATAAGTCACATTTGTTGCTATATCAAGAGTCCGTGCTCTTGCAGTCTTCGTTTCAATAGTACTTTTCTTATAATACGTTACAAAAATTAAGGAAAGCACATGTAACAGATATTAGGCGAAGAACAGAGATTCCTATAAAAAAATTTTTACCAAATTTAGATAGTTGTTTGTCGAAAATTCTTAATTAAAATTTTTTAAAAAAAAATTTAAGAAAAAGAACCATTTCAATAAATTTTCATTAAAATGCTAAATGAAGATTTCTCGACAACTAACTATCTAAATTTGAATTTTTTTTATTTTAATTTCCAGGAATTCATAGTATTAAAATAAAAAATTGATCGAATTTGGATAGCTGGCTATCGAAAAATATTTATTAAAATTTAAAAAATTGGCTGCAGCATTGGCACCTAAACTTTGAATAAAGATTTCTCAGCACTTACCTAATTAAATTCAATCAATTTTTTTTATTTTAATTCTACAGTACAAATTTATAGAGTTAAAATAAAAAAATTTTGATCAGATTTGATCAGGTAATTGCTAAATAATGTTTATTCAAAGTTTAGATTTCTTTAAAAAAGAAGCTGTGCCAAAATTGGTTTAAATTTAATAAATATTTCTTTACAAGTAACTATGGTCAGACCTCCTAAATGTATATTATTGGGACCAGCTATAGAGCATGCATTTATGGAGGGTTGTAATTAGAGAACACTAATAAAATTATAATATTACTATTATTATGTGATAAATATAGCTTTAGTAGTCTAAATTTGATTGGCTAATTATCACATGGTTGCATTTATGGAAGAAGTTTTTATAAGTGGGCCAGACAATTAGTGTGCAATTACAGAATAAGGAACATGCATTTATCTATAAGTCCCATTATGGGCTAGTTATCTATCATGCATTTAGAGAGGTGTTGCATTTAGAGAGCTGTATTTAGGAAGGTCTGACTGTATTCCATCTCAATTAATTTTTTTATTTTGATTCTAAGTCTTATGAATTAACAGAATTTGGATAGTTGGATGTTGGGTTAGATGAAACTAACTGGATTCTGTGTTTTACATTACCTCCTGGAAGAGGGTGGTTCATATAATAAAATTTTAAAAAAATATTTTTCAAAAAATTTTTTTAAATTGTTTAGTGACTGTATAAAAATTTTTCAAAATATCCTATAGTCCTATATATATAAATATTTATCTAATTTTTTTTACTATGAAGAGGGGCACTATGGATAATATAAAACAAAGAATCCAGTTATCTTTGTTAAAAGCTATAAGAAGTATTTTTCTAATTTTTAAATGTTTTTAAAACTTTTATTGATGATTTCTCAACAACTACTAAACCAAATTAATGAGCTTTTTCATTTATTTTAGTTCTAAAATGCTATAAATTAAAATAAAAAAAATAGAATCTTCTATATTATGTAATATAGATCATGTAAGGATAATATTTTTATAGAGAATGTTACAGTTCCATAAGAATATGGTCTGAAATGGTTTTGCAATCAGTTCAAATAGCTCTTGGTCCAAGAATTAAAACTGGTCCAAGGTCAGCTCATATAAATAAACACAAGCATTATAATTATATGATCAAATAGAAGTAAGAAAACAATTGAATAATTATGAAAAGCATCTGTGTGATCATTTTTATTATGTGCCCGTGCAAAAAGATTTGTACCTCAAATAGCTCTGATTAAAATATTTTTTTACAAATTAATTTTTAATTTTTTTAATTGTCTGGAGCGTAGCGACAGACTCATACTTTTACGCCCTTTAATGACCATAACTACGTTATTGATACATTTTTAATAAAAATATCAAAAACGTAGTTGTTGCATTTTCAGATGTAATGCCGCGTGTATATATTTGCATATTTAGTGCAACAACAACACAGGTTTTATGCGTTTGTATCATGGGCTGATTCGAATCAATTACCCAGGTAACTAATTTATAACTTACATATCTATTTTTAACCTACGCTTAAATAATTTTTTATACTGTATAACTTCTGAGCCTTCGCTCAAATTACTTTACTGGCCTTCACACATTATTTACTAAACCTTTACTCAAATTACTTACTGAGCCTTCGCTCAAGTATGTTTTTTTAATTTTTTAAAAGGGTCGACGTTTTTTTTTCAAGTGATTATAAACTATAAATCCTTCGTCCTCCTCTCGGTCTAATATTAAGAAAAACTTACTCCTACGCTCCTCCATCCTTTTTCTTAAATTGTTGGAGTTGGCTGTCTTTGGCAGGTCGTTGGGTAATGCGTCTATTTTGCCTTTTCTAAACTCTACGGGCAACTTTTAAATGTGGTTCTTTTTAGGTCGTTAATATCGCTATTTCCAATGCTTTCTTTGTACATACATGCGTACATGTACATACTAATAATTAAAATGCAAGTGGGCTTAAAGTAAATTATACAGGTAAAATGTGTAATAAATTTTAATGAGAAGTTTCTCAGAAATATAATAGTTAAAAAAATTTTTTTAAAGATCCTAATGATTATGAAGCCGTTGTAGCCATCCTTCACAATGCGAATTATTTTACTTTGAAATTAAAATTATAAATGAAGGAAAAAATGAGTAATATTAAATAATTATTTCATGTATTAAATCATATTATAATTTTTACTATCTCCTTAATTATTAATACGATACTCTATATTTTTATTTTTTTTTCAGTTAAAATTTTTTTTTATTAATTATTATATAATAACTAATTTTTTTTTTTGTGCAACATTTTCTTTGACTTTTGGTCTTTTTCCTTCACCGCCTGTTGGAGTCGTCGCATATTGGAGTCGTCGCATATTGCAGTCGCCACATGTATCTTATAGCAGGAATATTTTTCGATTGTTGTCTTGTATTTTCTGAATCTATGTAAATTCGAATTTAAAATCAACATGATATTAATATTATTAAATTTACATTCATCAAATTTAGAATCAACTTAAGGTGCTTTTAAGTTTCGTACCAACTTGGGTTGTATTTAGAATTCACTTCAACCTAAGTCTGCAATAATTCCATTTCTACATACAATAATATCGGAATTGTATCCAAGCAATATATGTCACTCAAGGATCTTATAGCAAAATGTCTTTCAATCGTTGTCTTGTTTTTTCTGGATCTATATAAAATCAAATTTAAAATCAACATGATATTAAATTTATATTCATCAAATTTAGAATCAACTTAAGTTGCATTTAAGTTTCGTATCAACTTGGATTCCATTCCAACCTAAGTCCGCGATAATTCCATTTCTATGTACGACATATATATTTTGTAGTACAATACTATAACTAATAAAGAATCAAAAAAGTATTAGTTCAGTATAAGTTTTAACGAACTAACAAAAAAAACAAGAAAAAAAATAAAAAATTACTTATCTTTATAATAATTAAGTTTCTTTATTAAGATGATCTAAAATAGATCATTAATGATCTATTTTAGATCATTATCTTGTGATTATCACTTTCGGTGCTATTTAAAAAAGTTATTTTTAAAAATTAAAAAATAAAAGAAAAACAAAAAATAAATAAAAAAATATAAAAAAAAATAATTTAAAAAAAAAAATAAAAAAAATAATTTTTAAAAAAAAAATAAAAAAATAATATAAAAAATAAAAGGATTTTTCTATATATCTCTGGCCAGAGATATATAACTTATATATCTCTGGCCTATTGACCAATCAAAAAACTCGAATGTCATGTGACAAAGATTCGATCAATAACTCGACATTGAACAATATCTCCGACCTAAAAAACCGAATCGCCTCTGAGTACCTGATAGGTACGTACGTCGTACATGCATATGTACATACGTACGTACATACGATTATTATTGTGTGCTACATACCAAAACAAAGAATTTTAGAATTTTCTCTGCACTAACGCCCTCAAATATACAATAACAAAACCGTCAAAAAAAAAGTGATTTAAAGCTGTTACCCTTTGTAAAGAAATCAGAGAAAGTAGTTGCCTCTCTTTAAACCGAACCTAGATATGAACACTCAGTAAAATAAACTAAACATTAAATTTTGTTACGTATAACGTACGTATGGGTTAAACCCAAAAAAAAAAAAATTTTTAATCTCTTGAACTTTTGAACCTATTTACCTAACAAGAACCATAAGCTCGTTAGTGATTGTATAAAATTAAACCAACATTCATTGGTAATTAAACAAACGAAGAAGCCAAACCTTTCACGACTTAAAAAGCAACGAAATTCCAAACCAAAGTCCTTTGGACTTGAAA
>QKWP01001234.1:40019-77632 GCA_003550325.1 Gigaspora rosea | reverse complement strand
GCCCCGGCGGGGTTAGACATAATTCCGGCCCACCCTAACCCTAAATCTAGGAACCCTAAAAACTAATTGTTCGAAGCAACATCCAATCACAGTACATATACTGTTACACGACATATGCATCTAGTATATGTACTGTGATTGGATGTTGCTTCGAACAATTAGTTTTTAGGGTTCCTAGATTTAGGGTTAGGGTGGGCCGGAATTATGTCTAACCCCGCCGGGGCATTATCATGATAGTGCCCACCAGCATTAATCTTAATGCCGGGTTAGGGTACCACTAGATTTAGGGTTAGGGTGGGCCGGAATTATGTCTAACCCCGCCGGGGGCATTATCATGATAGTGCCCACCAGCATTAAGCTTAATGCGGCAAAATTAGACCTGTGTAACGTTACACGACATTAGCGGCGTGTAACCAAAAATTATTTTTGCTAAAACAATGCACTTGGCCTTTGTGTAACACAAGTCACGTGTATATATGCAGATCTGCATCAAAAAAGTAAGCGTAATTTTGGGGTACATACAGGAGTATCAAAAAAGTAAGTGCAGGAGTATCAAAAACGTAAGATTTGCTCAAAAGCCAATCGTTTTATGTCACATGATTAAATTCAAATAGAAAAATTTCTATTTCTTTTGAAAAATAGATTTGAAAATTTCCGTGTACTTGGTGTCCGTAGACTTTCCACATGACTAGGGCCGACCGATTCTCTATAGTTAAGCTTACATTTTTTTCAACTTTAATGTTTTATAGTTCTGATTCAATACTTCCCACTAAATACACTGCGTGCGTTTTCACCGTGATTTTAATTATTACTTCAATTTATAGATTATCTGATATAGTGTAAATTTTGCAAACTGAATTAGATTATATTGACTTCAAATAATGTTAATAAGTAATACTACTTATCTGCTAAATTTACATAAATTTGAAATGCATTATGTAAAACAAGGATAATTTAAATTTCGGACGTTCTCAAGTGCCTTAATCAATGGGTTTCAGAGAATTAACTTATTTCGAAAATAAGGGGAATTTAAAAGATTCTATTTTATATTTTAAATTCGGAACCAGAAATTATATAGGCGTGACCATTGATAAATTAGCCTCTTTAAGTATTTATCGGAAGCGATGATGTAAAAAAGTATATACTCTAAAAAAAATGGAATTTATGCGTAATTTATTTTGAATAAATCGTCACTTATTTTATCTGAAATTGGACGCAAAATCAACCCCATGAATAAATTTTACTTAACAGAAAATATTTTAAACGGTTTGTTATTGTAATGAATATTTAAACAATGGTCATAATTTGATAAAGTTTATTACGTAAATAAAATAATTTTATTATTAGGAATGCTTTCATTTTAATTGCAAACATTTTTACAACGAACCATCTTTTTTATACCTGGTTTGACAAATTTGCCATTGAGTATTCAAGAACTTTGTCATGAAACTCATTTTTTTTGGCATCAGCAGATTATTATTTTATTCTTTATGTTGAAAATTTTTATGGAAACTAAAATATAAAAATCTGAAAAAAAATTATAGGTGTTTACTACCTCTTAGTCTTTACTTATATGGCGGTGAATATTTGAGAAAACTCCTATTTCAACATAATTTACTTATACAATTTATCATCAAAAATTTTATGTAAATATAATTATATCTCAGCACTATTACATCATTAGTTAATCCCATCGAATATGAAATTTAATTATTAATTTTTATTTTAGCAATTAAAAAGGTATTATATTTTTATAATTAAAATTATATTAACAATTAATTTAACCATTAAAATTGATTTCTGTTAAAATTAATTCAGCCATTGAAATTAATGTAAACTGTTGAATTAAAATCAGTAGTCGAATTAATTTCAGCAGTTGAATTAATTTTAACAATTGAATTAATTTTAACAGTTGAATTAATTTTACAGTTGAATTAATTTCACCAGTCAAATTAATTTTAATTGTTATTAAAAATAATTTCAACAGTTGAATTTAATTTCAACAGTTGAAATATCTTAAAAATTAAATTCAATTTCACCGTCATCTATAGTCGCGCAGCTATTAAATCAGAGACTGTGAATACTACATTAAGATAGTGATATCGTAATAAAATGGCGTTATCGGAATAAAATTTGCAATTTTGATACTGGAAGTATTCCCCGTTAGGGATGGTAAAAAAAACATTTTTCACCGTTTTAAAACATGTGATGCTTATGATTTTGATATGCGGAGCCAAATTTTATGCATTCGGGTCATAATCACCACATGGTGAACCCCGTTTTTTTTTACCATCCCCATTCCCCGTCCCTGCAGCAAAATAAGCACGACTCACAATTTTTTAATCTCAAATTAGCGGAAATTGTAATGAGATCTTTGGCCAAATTACTCCCGCTAATCTGAGATTAAAACAAATTGAGGTGGAGATATAGAAGCAGACGTCTCAGTTGTGCTTTTATAAACCAATTTGTTTTACATAGGACGTAACTAAGTGATGTCATAAGTCTGGATCTATAGGCAGACTTATTTTCGGAATATACGGTAATCGGTAAAACCCATACCGATTCCAAAATTATGTACGTACGTACGATATTTATTGGATCACTTATTATTATAAGGATTGGAACCATTTAACCACATAAAAAAAAAATTTTATAGTGCCGAATCAAATTATGTAGATTCTGGTCCGGAACAATTTTAATACCGGCTGAATTAAACGGTTAGTATTTTAGGCGGTTCCAATCTCTACTATAACTCCTATTTATTTTCTGATTTCGAATTACAGAAACAGATATAGAGGCTTTTTGAGCTCTCACTTATTTTCAAAATAAGTTAACTCTGAAACCACCTATTTAGTAAAAGACTTCGAATCTCACTTTAACTACCACACAGACTATTGCACTAATGTATTTATATAATTTAAAGTAATTTTTTTTGAGAAAATTTCACTAACAAAAATCACCGTAAAAGTCATTTATAGCTCTCAAATCATTGTGAAAAAATAAATAAATAAATAAATAACTCATATAGTAACTTCACTTAGAAGTGAGGATTTCGTTATAAGTTTTCTCCTGCTTTATAAACTCATTTGTAATGATAATAATGACGATTAATGACTAGTTAGGCGATATATTTACATACTAATCCACTTAGCACAATATTTCTCGAGAGAAAAGATTAAAAAAAAAAAAGGGTTCTTGGTTTATTCGCATATCCTTACGAATAATGTGTTTATCATGTTTGTATCCAGGATGTTGATCGAACAATATTTTATGAATTGGTTATTTCATACTTCCAATGGGAAAATCTTTTAACATATTTATAATGATAATAAAAAAAATTGCACCAAACCATTTTAATTTGTGTTTAATTATCGAGATTCCCTAATACTTAGTTATTTGTAGGTTTCTTTTTTATCTTTTTCTGTTAACATTTTTTTTATCACTTGTGGCGGATTCTTCCCAATCTTTTTGGAGATGGCCAACAATACCTATTTATGAATTAAAAATTAACGAATTTTATTTGTTTTAGCGAACAGATTTCATTTGGTGCATACCTTTTTTATCACCACCAAAATGCACACGGTGTTCTTGGTCTTGCCATTTTTGTCTGTCATCAGGAACTTCTCTGGGGTCAACTATATTATAATGTTTTGGAAGCGCATGAAATACTACAGAGGAATTTGGTTCTCTTCCTTTCAATGTAAAAAAATTTAATATAAATATTAAGTACGAAAAAAAATATAGAAAAATGAATAATTCGATGATTAAAATATAAATTAATTATACCAATGGTAAAATTATTAACTTTTTGTGGATCAGGCTGTTCGTCACTGTCACTTTCATCTTTTTGTAGATCAGGCAGCTCGTCACTGTCGCTTTCATCTTTTTGTGGACCAGGCAATTCGTCACTTTCATCTTTTTGTGAATCAGGCAGCTCGTCACTTATATCTCTTGTTGTAACATTTTTTTGATCATTTGTGACAGAGTTTTCCCAGTCTTTTTGGAGATGGCCAACAATACCTATTTTATCAATTAAAAATTATCAAATTTTATTTGTGTAGGCGAACAGATTTCATTTTTATACTTACCTTTTTTGTCACCACCAACATGTACACGGTGTTCTTGGTCTTGCCATTTTTGTCTGTCATCAGGAACTTCTCTAGGGTCCACTATATAGTATTTTCTAGGACGCGCATGAAATACCACAGAAGAATTTGGTTCTCTTCCTTTTAAAATAAAATAATAATTATTATTATTGAGTAACAAAAAAAAATAAACATAGAAAGTGAATAATCGATGATTGAAATTTAAATTTATTATACCAATAGTAAAATTTTTAACATTTCGTGGATCAGGCAATTCGTCACTTTCATCTTTTTGTAGATTAGGTAACTTGTCACTTTCATCTTTTTGTGGATCATGCAGCTCGTCACTTTCATATTTTTGTGAATCATGCAACTCGTCACTTTCGTCTTTTTGTGGATCAGGAAGCTCGTCACTTTCATCTTTCTGTGAATCAGGAAGCTTGTCACTTTCATCTTTTTGTGGGTCAGGTAGCTCGTCATTTTCATCTTTTTGTGAACAAGGTAGTTCGTTACTTTCATCTTTTTGTATATCAGGCAGCTCGTCACTTTCATCATCTTGTAGACCAGGTGTCTTGTCACTTATATCTCTTGTTGTAACATTTTTTTGATCACTTGTGGTAGATTCTTCCCAGTCTTTTTGGAGATGGCCAACAATACCTATTTATGAATAAACATTAACAAATTTTATTTATATAAACGAACAGATTTCATTTTTATGCATACCTTTTTTATCATTACCAACATATACACGGTGTTCTTGGTCTTGCCACTTTTGTCTGTCATCAGGAACTTCTCTGGGGTCCACTATATAGTATTTTCTAGGACGCGCATGAAATACTACAGAAGAATTTGATTCTCTTCCTTTTTCAATATAAAAATTTAATAAATTGAGTACGAATAAAATAAAACAAAAAGTGAATAATCGATGATTTAAATTTAAATTTATTATACCAATAGTAAAATTTTTAACTTTTCGTGGATCAGGTAACTCGTCACTTTCATCTTTTTGTGGATTAGATAGTTCGTCATTTTCATCTTTTTGTGGATCAAATAGCTTGCCACTTTCATCTTTTTGTGGATCAGGAAGCTCATCGCTTTCATCTTCCTGTGGGCCAGGCAGTTCGTCACTTTCGTCTTTTTGCGGGTAAGGCAACTCGTCACTTTCATTTTTTTGTGAACAAGGTAGTTCGTTACTTTCATCTTTTTGTATATCAGGCAGCTCGTCACTTTCATCATCTTGTAGACCAGGTGTCTTGTCACTTATATCTCTTGTTGTAACATTTTTTTGATCACTTGTGGTAGATTCTTCCCAATCTTTTTGGAGATGGCCAACAATACCTATTTATGAATTAAAAAAATTAACAAAATTTATTTGTATAAACGAACAGATCTCATTTTTATATGCATACCTTTTTTATCATTACCAACATATACACGGTGTTCTTGGTCTTGCCACTTTTGTCTGTCATCAGGAACTTCTCTGGGGTCCACTATATAGTATGTTCTAGGACGCGCATGAAATACTACAGAAGAATTTGGTTCTTTTCCTTTTTCAATATAAAAAAATTTAATAAATTGAGTACGAAAAAACAATAAAATAAAAATTGAATAATCGATGATTTAAATTTAAATTTATTATACCAATAGTAAAATTTTTAACTTTTCGTGAATCAGGCAACTCGTCACTTTCATCTTTTTGTGGATTAGGCAGTTCGTCACTTTCATCTTTTTGTGGATCAGGTAGCTTATCACTTTCGTCTTTTTGTGGGTCAGGAAGCTCGTCACTTTCGTCTTCCTGTGGACTAGGCAGTTCGTTATTTTCGTCTTTCTGTCGATCAAACAACTCATCATTTTTGTCCTTTTGTGGATCAGACATTTCGTCACTTTCGCCTTTTTGTGCATCAGGCAGCTCGTCACTTATATCTCTTGTTGCGACATTTTTTTTATCACTTGTGGTAGATTCTTCCCAGTCTTTTTGGAGATGGCCAACAATACCTATTTTATAAATTAGAAATTAACCAAATTTTAATTGTATGAGCGAACAAATTTCATTTTTTATGCATACCTTTTTTATCATTATTAAGATGTACACGGTGTTCTTTGTCTTGCCATTTTTGTCTGTCATCAGGAACTTCGCTGGGGTCTACTGTATAATCATGTTTTGGAAGCGCATGAAATACCACAGCGGAATTTGGTTCTCTTCCTTTTTGAAAATAAAAAATTTCGTATAATATTACGAAAAATAAATAAAAATAAAGTGAATAATCAATGATTAAAAGAATATAAATTTATTATACCAATGGTAAGATCTTTAACTTTCTGTGGATGAGGCAGCAGCTTGTCACTTTTTCGTGAATCAGACATTTTTTTTTTTTTTTTTGAGAGAAAATTATTATTATTCTTGTTTTTTTTTCTTTTGAAAACGCTAGAAATTTTTGTTGAATTAGTCGTATTAATATTATGGCAAATTATATACAGTTTATCATTATCGAATCATCGAATCATAATAACGTCATTAAGAAATCGCCATCATTTACGTATATTTTTCTATTTTTGGCGATCGCTAAAGCGCCGAATTTACGGATAGTTCTTACGGACAGTAATAGGTAAGGACAGTGCAAATTCACGTGATACTACTAAAATTACTAACTCTAAGCGTTGTAAGCAAATGCTTATTTATGAATTAGCTTTGGGCGTAGCATGTTATGTGGGGTGGACGTTTATTAGGGGATTCGGATCTAATAATGGTTATCAAGGAAAGTATAATCATTTATTATTCAACAAAAGGAATAAGGTATGCTCTCGTTATTATTAAACATCGTATTTTATACTTTTAGCTTTCAAGGGTTTCAAACCCAAATCGTGTGCTCGAACCCTTATTTTGGGTCTCAGACCAACCTCGCCAGATCTCGGGTTCAAATTCAAGCGTAACCACTTCATAACAAACCACTAAAGAACATTGTAAGAAATCCTAATACAAAATAAGAAAAATGTAACAAGAGAAATCTTAACACTAATTTTCCTCTGTCTAAAGACGAGCTTTGTCGAGTCTTTCAATATTTGGGCCCGGGTTTCAAAAAAAAATCTTTTCTATTTCCTTAATCCGGCTAGAAACATACCCGAAAATCAAACTCCATCTTTCGCTCCCAGTCTTCTTTTAAGTGAATTTTTGTGAATCAAATAAAAGATATGATAAAAAATACAACACAATAAAACACTTATTTAAAATAAAATTTCAATTTCTATTAGAGTTCGAAGCATAGTGACGCTTCGGTGCATGAACATACTATACTTTCGCCGTCCAAACTCTTCCAAATTAAATCTTCCGAAATTTATCTGACTTTAAATAGTTTTTTTCTCCCATTCTGCTTATTTTTACATTATCTTTACTTCTTGGCAAATGCAAAATTAGAGATGATTTACTAATGATAATTTTTTTTTGTGGAAATACGCTAAAAGAACTGGTATTTCTTGCCATGTCACGTGACCCTCGCTCGCACACTATCTGTTATAGGATCCGAGATCGAATTGTGCGTTCAAACTATTGTCGGCATTAAAAGCTTCGTTCAAACGCTTCATTCTTTCCAAGGTCGATCACATCTTCATTAAAGATATACAACCTTGACGTTACTTGACCCAGCAGACTTTTGATGATGATTGAATGCTATGTGCACGTTCGTTTCAACTCCTATCCTATTTTGGTAACAACGTTAAACGAATCTTTTGTCAGCATCGTTCGTGTCAGAGTATTTTTGATTATTTATGAATGTTCAATATTAATCCTTTTCGTCACCAATTCCGTCTCGAAGGATTATGGTCTAGCTTTACAGAGCTTTATAATGAAAGAATACCTAATATTTGTCCCTTTTGATCGTTTTGATCCTTACCCTTTTTTAATCGTAATGTCTAAATTTATGGGCTTTATTAACATCATTTATCTACTCGAGCTGTATTGTGATGTAGATGTGGATTCAAAAGTCATGACTGGGAACATGAATTTCTATCAGTCTAAAAATTTAATACGCGTTAATAATTTTAGTGTTTAGCCGTAACTCTGAGCAGTAGCTCAAACTATAGCTTTATTGTCTCGGTTCTATTCTGCAAAAATAATTCTAGATTTAATGTTATTCACATTCTAAAATAAAATTGAAACCTGGATTACCCAGATATAAACTCTACTCTTTCATTCTTGTATGTTATAATGCTTGTAACCTTAATTGGTCTATAGGTAAAAAGAGCACAACTCCCTTTTTTGTGAACATTCATTTGGATAGGCGAAAAAATTTTGCTTTGACATAGCCACAGTGGATTTGGAAAACCAAAGAGAACAATTAGAAAAAGCTGAAACTAGATTAAGAGACTTTAGGAGCCATGAATATCTGCCATTTAGATCACAATCAAGTCAATTTGGCAGTTCTGCCAGCGGATGACCCGCGGGTTGATCACACTATTATGAGTTTATGTAGCTGGTAGTCAGTCTTAACCTTTAAGCTTTTTCTTGAAATGCTATTTTACTTGCCATAATAAGGACTGTAAAGCCACCATAATTTATCTGATAAATTTTTATTAAATTACCGAACTCACAAAAATCCCCGATAACCATGCTCGTGGGTTTTGTTCGTTGACTATCTACCATCCTGAATTGCTCCGATATTGCTCCCTCCTAATGCACGTCATAAACAATATCAAAATCAATGTTATTATCCTTGTTTTTAAAACCATTTGAGATTAAAAAATAAATAAATAACATATATATATAGGCGTTTTTTGTACTTTGATCGAAGATATCTTAACAACCACCAAACCAAATTCGATGAACTTCTTTTGTTTGAATTTTTTAGATTCGTATGATTTCAAAGAAAAAAAAGTCTATCGAATTTGACTTGGCAATTATCGAGATATCTTTTCTCAAAGGTTCAAAAATTCAAAATGTCTATCAAAATAACTGTACCAAAATTTTTTTCAAACTTTGAACGAAGTTATCTTAATAACCACTAAGCCAATTTACATATCATTTTTTTTTTTGTTTGAATTCTATAAATTCATAGAATTCAAAGAAAAAAGTCATAATGTTGTCGAGATATCTTTGCTAAAATTTCAAAAAAAAAACTCAAAACACCTATCAAAATAGAATCTGTGCCCAAATTTTTTGTTAAACTTTGAAAAAAATCCACCAAGTCAAATTCGACAAATTTTCTTCTTTTTATTTGAATTATATAGATTTATAGAATTTAAAGAAAAAAAGTTCATTGAATTTGACTTAATGGTTTTCGAGATATCTTTGCTTTAATATTAAAAAAAAAAATTTGACACAGCTGTTCGATAGACGTTTTGAATGTTTCGAAACTTCGAGCGATTGATATATCGACAACTATCAAACTTGAAATCGACGAATATAAAGAATTCAAATAAAAGAAAAGTTCATAAATTTGACCTGATGGTTGTCGTGATATCTTCGCTTAAAGTTTTAAAAAATTTTACAAATTTTTGGGTATGTATAATAGCCGCCTATGCTATATCAGATATATACTATATATCTATATTATTTTTGAGATTTTGACATTAATGTATTTTGGCCTAACATAATTTGGTCAGAAACTATGGAAAAATTTTTATGTAGATAAACAGTTCCAGTCCACAATCTATATACGATTTATACAGGTTTTGAGTTTACAGTTAATTTATAAATTCTGAGGCATGGTTGTTAAACAAAACCCGAAGGTTTTACGCTGACGAAACGCGAAACCTAGTTTCGTTTTTCATCAAATAAAGTCTTAAATGACGAAATGGTGAGACTGATGAAAAGTAACGAAACTGATGAAGCTACAAAAGATGATAAAACTCGAATTTACAGCAACCATCATCATATTCAAGTGCAGTTTCTCGATGATTTTGGCCTAAATGAACGCCAAGATTTTGATGTGTTTATTTAATCCAAAATCATTAAAAGGACACATTCGCTCTTGAGATATCGTATTATTTTGATGACGCATTCATTGGGAAATCGGATATGAACAGTAATCCTAGAGTGCTAACATCTCAAGAAAAAAACCCTTGATGGTTTTTGATTTAAATGAATGCATGAATTTTAGTAATCATTTAGACCCGAATTCATTAAAAATAATTTAGTTGTCTCGAATTAAAGAAAAGTTACGGATACTTTAATTTCATTCGGCAACTTACTATTATTTGCCTGTTCAATAATTTATGATTACAAGTTCCGAGAATTCATTTCGAATGAAGTGCTATTAGAGAGATTTGCATAATATTTTGCAAGATAATTAATATCAGCCAATAGCAATTAGCCAATGAGCAAATTGTGCATTTAAAAATACAATAATTTTAGCATCGATAAAAAATTAAGCGAACAGATATGTTTTAATAACGTAATCTTTGTAATAAATTTTTTAAGTTAAACTTATCGATCAAATTAGCTAAAGCTAAAACCATCACTAGTCATTAACGCTAACCTTTTTGGATTAAATTTACAGAATCGATTGATTGCCAAAGTTAGTAGTGTAATTTAAATTTAGAAGCCACGTACAGCCACAAGTTTAATCTTAACTAACTACAGAAAAAAGTTTGTAATCACAATACATTATTTTTTAAATCAGATTTAAACTCAACATACATGACTTTGTACAACAGATACTTGCCCATAAATAATGCACCAAATTTCTGGCACACTACGGATCCTGGTAAAAGTAAGTAAATAAACCTGCTTAATAGAGGCATAAATAGATCCTTTTTTTTTTTTTTTTTTTTAGATAAAACCTATTTCAAGTAGTTTGAAGATCGATTGAATTTATAAAATGAACAAGTTCGGCGACTCATTAATAAATTCTAACACATTTTTGCTCATAAATTGATGATTGAAGGTCGAAAAGTATAAGAGGTACAGTACATACGTATATGTTCTTCATGCATAGCCACAAGTTTTACTAGAATTAACACCACAAATATTTGATTTTCATGTATAAAACAAACGCAAATGTATTTAACATCAATCAAAACGTAGAATAGTTACATTAAAAAATTGCTAATAAAAAAAAAGTTGTAACATGGGGTGTCGTTGGTTAATTATCTATGTTAATGTCTGACGTATTAAAATCATTTAAAGGTTTGAAGAAACAAAAATGATACTTGGGCTTTCATATTTATCATTTATTTAAGATTTGGTTCATGAATAATAGACGGTTTTTTTTTTTTTTTAAAAAAAAAAAAAAAAAGAGAACATATTCATCTTATATATAATTTTTCACAATGTCGATTAAAGAAAAAATAAAGCTTTATAATTTAGCAATAAGCTTACAGTTATACCCTTTAAAATGACAGTTAACACTTTTTTTACTTCAAATAAGCATATCTTAAGATATCCATTAGATATTGCTATTCAACTTTACCCTTAGGTTTTTATAGAATTTTTTTAAAGTTAATTGGGCAAATCTTTACAATTTCTTACAATTACAGAAATCATAAAACTAATACGCTTCATGTTATCGACATAATTTTCAGTTCCTGGTATAAATATTACCACCAAATTTTTATGTAATTATTGTGGCAGCTGAAGCTGAGAGTTATGCCTATTTTTATAGATTACCGTAATGTCTTTAATACCCATATACATGCATATAGTATACTAATAGAAATTTTCTTTTTTTTAAAATTAGGTTATATTTTGGTGTTAGGGAGGATTATAAGTAGATTTTAGTAAATTTAGTAGATTTAATAAAAGACCTCAGATCTCAACTTTAGATCATTGCGCTAGTGTAATGTTGTTAGCCGAAATACCCCTAGTTAGTCAAATATTTAGACAATTTTGTGTTTTTGTGTCAAAATATATTTCGACATAACCTTATTTTTTGCCAAAATGCCGAAATTTTAAATTGACTAAATGTCTAATAGTTGACTAAATAAATAATATATGACTAAATGTCTAAATTAGTGATAAAATCATCACACACCATCTAAAGTTTTCCAACAACTTCCCTACAAAGTAAATAAGGGTTCTAGATTGACCCTAAATCTTCTTAAAAAATTGTAAAAATTATAATACATATGGGCGGATTTGATTCATATGATGATGGGTTGTTATATTGTACATTACTAATGTACAATATAACAACCCATCATCATATTAATCAAATCCGCCCATATGATGTAGTACCATCACTATATATATTTAATAAAGCGCCAATAAGCGCAACTTATATCTTAAGGTAAATTCAAAAAAAAAGGATAAAATAAAAATTATATAAATTCTATTGTACTACATGTATACAGTATAATAACTTGTATTCATAATCTAAGTTTAATAACTCAAATGTTTAATAAATGATAATTTAAATAAAAAATTAATGTATATTTCATATACGTATATATAAATATATGTGAGTTACATATATCAAATAGATTGATTTAAGCTTTGAAGCAATACAATACAACCGATTCAAACCTGATTGATAGAGGCAAATAACCATTTTCAGATCAAATCTACTTTAATATAGCGTGAAATCCACAAAATAAACAAGTTGAAACTTGCAAGTTATATATTTTTTTAGACATTTCGATATTATTTAGGCATTTCAGTATAATTTAGAATTTTGGAATTATTTTAGAATTTCGACAGATTAAATATCAAAATCGAAATATTTCTACAAGCTCAAACCAATTTTGGCTAACAACTTTACGTTAGTGTATCATAAGAAGGCTTTTATGTGATTTATTTATACAGTTTGAAGTACTTTTTGAAAAACATAGCATTTTTCACTATCAAGAATCCGTAAAATCCATTTATAGCTTTGAAATTACTGTGCACAAAAATAGGATAATCAAAATAATCAGTAATTCAAGAACTTCACATAGAAATGATGATTTTGTTATTTTTAAATTTCTCCTGCTTTATATATTCATTTGTATCGACATTACTGATTAGTAATTTTTAGACGATATATTTACATATTAACCCACATTTGGCATAAAGTTCCACAAAGGAAAAATTAAAAAAAAAGGATTTCTTTACTTTATTCACATATCTTAACTAATCATCATACCCAGATACAAATCAAACAAAATATTTAATAAATGAGTTGGTTTTTCACATCTTACTGGAAAATATTTATAATGCTAAAGTAAATATTAAACTATTACAATTTGTGCTTTAATTATCAGGATATCCTAATACTTTGCTATTTGTAGGTTTCTTTTTATTTTTTGCTGTTGGCATTTTTTTGATTACTTGCGGCGGCAGATTCTTCCCAGTCTTTCTGGAGATGACCAACAACACCTAATTAAGAATTAAAAATTAACGAATTTTTATTTGTATAAGTAAACAAATTACATTTTATGCATACCTTTTTTATCACTATCAGCATGTACACGGTGTTCTTGATCTTGCCATTTTTGTTCGTCATCAAGAACTTCGCTTGGTTCTACTGTAAATTCATGTGTATAGTCATGTTTTGGAAGCGCACGATTTGCTACAGCAGAGTTTGGATCTCTTCCTTTTTCAAAATTAAAAAATTTTATATAGATATTTTAGTATGAAAAAAAATTCATTATTATAGAAAGTGAATAATCAATGTTTTAAAATTTAACTTACCAGCGGCAAGATTTTTAACTTTTTGTGGATCGGGCAGCTTGTCACTTTTTCGTGAATCTGACATTTTTTTTTTCTTTTGAAATTTTTTTTTTTAAAAAAAGTGCTATGAGATTTTTGCTGAGTTGGTTTATTAATAATATTACTAAAAATTAGATATCATTATGTCGTCATTTAAGTATCACATTTATTGTTATGTTTTCTATTTTGGGGATCTCTAAAAGTCTTGGTATCACGTGATAATACAGTTTTAATTAAACTGATTGGTTGGCTGGTATAAAAAAAAGTCTCATGATATAACATGATATAAAGCTTGCGTAATTGTATTATTATTTACGTACGTACTGGTAAATAATTTTTCCATCAATTTTCGTATTACGTACTTTTACGTATGTAAATTTAAAAATTTGTGAATACCCCCCAACTTGTGATACAGATCCACTAATGGTAGTTAACTAAAATAAGAATTTTAAGATTAATACCACTAATGGTAGTTAACTAAAATAAGAATTTTAAGATTAATACCCTGCCTTACTATTTGTTGTTCATGCCTACCTTCATTATAATTTCCCACGAGATCATATCATGACCGGTAATCTTCCCATGGAAGATTACCGGTCACAAATAATCACGTGAAAATTATAATGAAGAACAACGTAAGTCAGGGTATTACATGCATATGATGCAGATGACCCTTCGGGCCATCTGTATCCTATGATCATCGGGAATCTCTGCTGTAATTTTTAAACTCCCAGGAAATTAATAATACAAGTATATGCATGAGGTTAATGAATAATGTTCTACTTCAATAAATGAACTATTATTAAATATAATTTATTTCTTTAGTAACGTGGAAACGATATTTAACGTACAAGAGTATCAAATTTTTATTAAGAAAAGTAAAGCTACAAATATGATTGTGCAAATAATACTAATTAATATTAACACTATAGTGCTGTCGTTACTTGGCATATCAATACAAGAGACATCAAAGGGTATTATTCACTAATATAAACGTAATTTCAACTTATCCTTCCAAATGTACCAGGAAGGCATCTTTTATATACTTTTCGCTACTTTGATAGTTTGATATTTTTCCATAGTAATTATTAACTTGTTAATTATTTACTTTATTAGTAATTACTAACTATTAGTAACCAATCCAATATTCGTAAGACCGTAAGAAATTAATTTTTCGATTAAAATCATCCCTCACACTTCCCCTTTGGTGTCCCCCGGTAAAATGAACATATAAAAAAAAAGTAAAAATTAAAAATGAAAATACTGTATAACCGTAAAATAGCGCGAAGGGGTGTGGTTTCTAATTTCGGCCTAAATTAAGCTTAATTCAGGTCGTAATTCTAAATAACACCCTATGCGTTATTTCGTGGTTATACTGCAAAGATAAAATAAAAAAATAGTTAAAAATAAAAAAAACAATTTTATTTAAAATAAAAAAAATAATTTAAAATAAAAAAAATAATTTACAGTAAAATAAATTTAAAAAATAAAAATTAACGAATTTAAAAAATAAAAAATTAATTTAAAAAAAAAAAATAAAATGGTGTCCCAATCAGGATAGCGTTTATTCGAGTATCCGGATAAAGTTCGGATCGGATACTCGGATAACTGATAGTTTACTGTTGATATCCGAATAATTATCCGAATGTCGGTCGAATATTGGATCGTTTATCAGACCTGAATTATCCGGTATGGATAAACGGATGAACGGATTTATCCGGATTGGACCTCTAACGGCAGGCCAAAAACAATTTAGACCCATATGTATACTGGGATGGAGCAGGAGTATAGTTGATAACAAAATTTCACGAGAAATTTTTTTATTAGAACTCCAAAGGTTGTTTCATAGGCAAAATTTTATATTTTTAATTAATAGAAGGGGTGCAAATGTATTGCAGGTGCAATGAATTGTAAAACCCTATTTTTAAAAAATAGGGTTTTGCAATTTATTGCACCTGCAATACATTTGCACCCCTTCTATTAATTAAAAATTTAAAAATTTTTTGCCTATGAAACAACCTTTGGAGTTCTAATAAAAAAATTTCTCGTGAAATTTTGTTATCAACTATACTCCTGCTCCATCCCAGTATACATATGGGTCTAAATTGTTTTTGACCAGCCGTAATGCCGTAATGCCGAAAATATTTTAGGCAGTCTAAACCGTAAATATTTTCGGTTGTCTAAAATATTTTAGGCAACCTAAATATTTTCAACTGCTGAATGTTTTAAACATTATTCTTCAATAATACATTATCGTTACTATTTGCATTATTAATTCATACTTATGTATCTGTTCTCTTATAATCAAGTACACCTGTTTGCTACCAAAGATAGTAATTTCTTAATTCCTTTCCATATTCTTAAAATTTTGCCAAGGTACAAAACTCGTATTATCCTGAATAAATTAAAATTGCTTGCATGTAGTTTACAAATGTACTGTCACAATTCGAAATTGTGACATAAGATTCGAATTTTCGATTAGTTTACCCCCCCCCCCATTTGTAAAATAGATCTTCTCTTTTTAGTATAGATAACTTTCATTTCTATTTTTGTATAGTTCATTAAATGTTAGTCAACATGATGATTGACATATAATCACCCCTTTTTTGTAAAATCTTCATAACACATTAACGTGTTAGCACGTATGCGTGTTAAGGGGCGCGGATTATAAACATTCTCAATAGCACGTCAACGTGCTAGGTTTAGTTGTACCATCACGTAGCGTGTTAAACAACACGTTAACGTGCTAAACAACACATTAACGTGTTGTATATTAAATTCAAATGTATATAAACGAATAAATTTGACTTCAATAAAGATATAGAACCCAACATAATACAACCCAACACAATACAATACAATAGAATACAAGTAGAGAAGTTTCCTTCGATTTTACTTAAAGAAAGATAAAGGAAGTAAGCTAGTGTAGTGCTGAAGAGACCTTTATTCGAGTAAATCAAAAACTTATCTCCTAGTAACTATTAGAGTTAAATCGGTTAAACGTATACGCTCTCCCACCTTAATAGTTATAGTTCGTATGTAATAATTAAAATAGTTCAACTGATACGTATTACAAATTATCAATGAATATTCGAATGTATTCTTTTAATGTATGAAATTTAGCTAGCATTTAATATTTAGACGAGCATATATTAATTCAATTTTATTTGCTTTTTATTTATTAATATATTTTTTTAATTTTTAATTTTTTTTACTTTATTATTATTATTATTATTATTATTATTTCTAAATTTTTTTCGCTTGCATTTTATTTAACAATTGTTAAATGGATACCGATTCTAAAATGACAATTCGAAATCGACATAAATTCAGAAATGACGGAACTGTAATCTCTGGTGAAACAAAATTGGAGTGTTTCAGAATTAAAAAAAAAAAAAAAACAGTATTTCGGAAATAAGTAAGAGTTTAAAAATTTTGAAATCGGAAAATGAAATTGGAGTGTTTAGAGACTCCCATTTGACGAATTTTTTATTATTCAGATCAACAAACTACTTAATAACAGGGATGGTAAAATGACCTGAAATGACTTTGTGACTCAAATGAATAATGACCAGATGTTGATCATTTCAAAAGGTGAAATGACCTATTAGGCCATTTAAAATTTTATATTAAAACTAGTAATCGGTTATTTAATCAAACATGTGTGTTGTATATAATTAACCAGGGTATTTAGTCATATTAATATATGTAAATGCAAATAATTTTTATGCACCTAACTAACCGGATGCAAATAAAATAAATATTTAAATAGTCATGAATTAACTTAAATTAATAAAAATTCTTTATATTTACAACATTAATGTGATTAAATGTATATCTTGTGAATAGCTTATTTTAAACGTTTAGATTAAAGAATACTTACCGATTGAAATTAAAAGCAATATTCATGAATAGATTATTTTAAATACTTAGATTATCGAACTTTTGATTTATTTGATCGACAATCTTTATAATTTTTTGAGTCCCGTGAGTCCGCGAATACAGATAGCCACCCTATGTTCGTCATATTTTATGAAATTTTATTTATCTATAAAAGGGAAATACGGTGAATAATTAATTGAGTTCCATGAAATATAATGAAGTCGAAGTGACTACTGTATTATAATCACAGGACTTACGGAACTCCAAATCAATACTTAGAGGGATAATTATGATAAATGTTTGCGAATAACTTATTAGATTAATAAATGTTTTTTTATACCACTAAGTTTTATAAGTAAGTGAAACTAAATAGTAATTATCATAACTCGAATAACTTATTTCAGACCTAGATTATAAAATGATTTTATATTCACTAAGTGTTGTAAAATATATAAAATTAAATAATAATATTCATAACTCGAATGGCTTATTTAAATGCATAACCTCGATAAATATTACTAAAATTTGTAAGCCTCTATATGACCCGTTGACCCAGGTCATGACTTGGATCAATATCTGACCTGTCCGGACCATTATTATCTGACTGGGTCGGGTCTCTAGGCACAGCATCTGATCATAACAAACTTAAATGACCCACCGATTGCAGATGACTCGTTCAACCCAGGTCATTTGCAAAATAGGCAAATGACTAGATCATTTACCATCCCTGCTTAATAATAACAAAATACAGAGTAAATAATAAAACTTTTGCACAAATTACATAATGAACCTTCGCTCAATAATTACTTACAGAACCTTTGCTCAAATTACTTATTAAACCTTTGCTCAAATTATTTTTTATATAACTTACTGAACCTTCGCTCAAATTATTTACTGAACCTTCACTCAAATTACTTACTAAACATTTGCTCAAATTACTTATTAAACTTCGCTTAAATTATTCTTTTATATAACTTGCTGAACCTTTGCTCAAATTATTTAATCAAATTACTTACTAAACCTTCACTCAAGTTATTTTTCTATATAGCTTACTAAACCTTTGCTCAAATTATTCTTTATACTGTATAACTTACTAAACCTTCGCTTAAATTATTTTTTATATTACTTACTAAACCTTTGCTTAAATTATTTTTTTATATAACTTATTAAACTTTCGCTTAAATTATTTTTATATAACTTATTAAACTTTTGCTTAGATTTTTTTTTTTTATATAGTTTAACAAATATTACTTATCTTATATATTAATATGCCTCCAAAAAATACTTCCAAGCAAACTACTGAAGATCAAAAACTTACGATGGTGATGTTTATAATCATTATAATTAAACAAAAGAACTTGAAAAAAATCACTAGATTTAATTGTTCTTTCATGTATAGTAAGATATCGATCCAGTTCTATGGCTTATATTAATCCCAATAATTCGCCAATTTCTTTATCTAGAACTTTAGTAATAGCCTTATTCGTGCTAGTTGAGTATTCATTCAAATGTGTTTAAAAGATTTTTTATTTGTTTAATTTGACGTTGTCGATGTGAAATTTTAGGCATGTGAAGCAGTATCGATTAACAATAAAATAATTTATAATAAGGAAGATCATATAAATAAGTGTATTCGAATTTTTATTAAAAAAATAAATAAGATTTGTACATCATAATAAAATAAGATTTACGATTTAAATTCTGAAACCCCTTAGTGAAATAGTTTCATCACTATGGTGACTAATTTCACCAGCATTTATAAACGATCTGATTCGTACGGTATATATTATATAACGTTAATCTAAAATCTAATACTAACCTAAAGAGTTGCCTTAATATAAAAGAATGACACCAATATATAAATTTTAATATCATATAATGCATAGTTATTCGAACCCAAAATATATAGGAATCAATTTAATATTGTACTGCCAAATAAGTTATCATTTATTATTTATCAGATCGCAGCTTGTGAAAAATCTGGTAAATATATATTAAATGTGTCATATATGCACATCATTAGTCATAGATGTAACTTAAAGCCCCAAATTCTTATTTATCTTTCATTTATGATACGTAGATCATCAGTCGCAGGGATTGCACGTCAATATGTCCAATTAGTTTCAATTTTTTTTGGAACATATGTTCATTTCAATTGGACTCATATCCAAAAAAATTGAAACAAATTGGACATAGCGACATGCCATCCTAGGTCAGTCGTAAATAGATTTAATTTCAGAGGAGAAATTAACCAAGAAGGGAATGACATTAACCAACCAATCCCCCGATCACAATATTAAGTTCACGGGGTTTTATTATTACTAATCAACTTTGAACGGCCTTATTCTTAAATTATAATATACTGTAAGACTAAATTAGGTTATCTTACTTGTGTTTTCTTAAATATACATACCAAGTCTATTAAAATACCAAGGGAACCTCTATAAATTTTGCATTTATAGACTAAGCTTTCATAAAAATATTGTTATTGTTATTTGAAGCATAATTTAAATCAGGCAGTAGAATAGATCGATAATAAATGTGTTTAGACCGAAATCTTGAGGTTCTTTTGCCAAGATAAAAAGCTCGTTTATTGAATAATATTTTAATAGTATTTCATTTGCATGGCCGAATGTGCTAATTTATGTTAATCCAATTTATATTGGCCTCTAGAAGATCGGAAATTCCTTATTTTACATTTCGGTTACTATAGAAAAAACCAATATCTAATCGTCATTATAAACTTTATATAAATACTCTTTTTTATTTATTTTTGATTTTTTTTTTTTTTTAAATTGAACTTTTTATTAATCATTACCTATAATATATACAGTTACCATTATTTAATAAACAAACGAAATAATGAGAAATATTTACTGTTTATTAAGTTTACTGTTTATTTTTCCTTTAAAAATACATTCTGCTATTGATCCTGAAGAACCATTAGCAAAATTATGGAGGGTAAGAAATAGTGATTTACTCCAATACTTGGCTATTGAGACAAATCTTACCATAGCGGACAGAACTTTACAACTATTAATAGAAGATTACAGTTCAAGAGTTGGAGGAACTTATGTAGATGTATTGAATAATAAAATATATGTGCAATATTTGGATCGTCAAATGATAGGTATCATAAAAAACTCTTCTGAGATACAACCTTACATTAATTTAATAAATTTTGAGCCAGTAAGACGGTCATTAGCTACTTTAAAGTCCTCATTTAACGAAATAAAAAATTTAGCTTATCAAATTCGACCACAAGATATTAGATCATTCATTGATATAAGAAATAATCAAATAGAAGTACGTTATCGTACTAAACTTGGTAACAATGTGGATTTTTTTGCATCCATTGGAAAATTTAATCCAAGATTTGTTAAGGCAAATTCACCAAGTACCAATTGTGCACCTGCACCAAACAAAAGACAATCACAGGTCTTAGAACGACGTAATATAATTTCTCAGATTTTGTGTGGAGATGGAATCTTTAATGTGGATAGCAATAAAGGTTGTTCATTGGGTTTTTACGCAAGTTATAAAAGTGATGAAAATCTAAATGTTATCGTGACCGCAGGACATTGTTTTGATCGGACTATAGAAAATGATCCACAATTATTTTACTATCGACCGTGGAATGAAAATACAGGCAAAAGAATTGGGCTAATGACAAAGAATTTTTCAATTCCATATGATTATGGTTTAATCAATATAACAGACAACAAAGGTATAATAATACCGGCCATAAGGAATACTGATCATCAATATAATGAATTAATTATCGAAGGTGGTAGAATTTTATCTAGCATTGGTGTTCATATATGTAAATCAGGTTGGGGGTCACATGTTATTTGTGCGTACGTAATAGGATTTGGTGGATTTCATGTAGATATTGAAAGTAATATTTTGGAGGATTTTATCGTTGCAGACAATTCTGGTCTCTTTGCTTGTAAAGGAGATAGTGGTGCTCCAACATTTTCTTATTTAGAAGATTTACAAAAAGTGACTTTAAATGGTATAATTAGCGGTGGCTTTGACACATTAGTGAACATTGTGCCATTAGATATTATTCTCAAGGAAGCTGGATTAGACCTTATTAAAGCTAATTCATTAATCGTTAATTAATAGAAAATTATTCATCTAATTTCTAATTGATGAATAAACATATCAATTCTATATGGGTATTGCACATTAAAAAAGACCATTTTATTTATCGCACTTAAACAGCTCTCCTAAAATCGTGAAATGAATTTGCCAAATTTTCTTCTTTAGCTTGATTACCTAATATTTACAAACTATATTTGGCGAAAAAATAGCAAACAAAAAAAAGTCAATCATAGTTTTCACGAATTTGAAAGCGTTTTTTATTATGGTCTCAAATTCATGAACAAGTGCAAGTGCGAAAGAACAATTGCTCCGCAATAGATAAAAAGAAAAGCATAAAATTAATAAAAAATAGTGAATAAATTAGCAAACATTAAAAAAATTTAAAGATTTAGATGATTGATTTCTAGATTTTAACATTTTTCGTAAATTTTTTGGTCGGAATTTTTTCCGCCCAGATTATCTGATAATCACTAATTTTCTCAGCGATTTTTGTAGTTCTTAGTATTATCTACCAATTTGATAATGCTGTATGTTCTGCGTTATGTTGATTTTGCGTACGTAGTACGTCATTCTTAAATTTTCACCGGTTTTAGGTATAACAGGCAATTCATATTAAATTCGAAATTTAATAACTTATATTGTATATTACATAAGTTACTTTAATTATTGTGATAGTGTTTCGATCTTGTTCTTTAAGGGCCATCCGGATTAAATTCGGACCCTATTTTGTGCAGAGATGGCACCGAAACCTTTTTTGGCGATTTCGAAAGTTTCGGGTTTCGGATTATAGCTTCCGAAACCTTATCCGAAACTCGAAACCTCAACCGAAACCCGAAACCTCGATCGAAACCTCGAAACTGCCAAACCATCAATAATTTATTTGTTTATTCTCTCCAAAGTTGGCGCCGAAACCCTTTTGTGCCAAATCCGAAAGTTTCAGGCTTCGGATTATAACTTCCAAAACCTTATCCGAAACTCGAAACCTCACCCGACACCCGAAACCTCATTCGAAACTGAACACCAAAAACTACCCAAACTTCCATATACATTTCATTTATTGCATTAATGTATTATATATCTCTTTCAAATGCACTGATGTATGCTATGTATCTCTTCAATATATTAATCGCAATAATGTATGTTATATATCTCCTTAAGAATACAATAAAATTTGAATATCCAGCGCTATTTGGGCTGGAATGCATCCAACAATTTATTGCATGCGTGCAGTCCTTTTTGTTGTTATGATTCACAAGTATAACATGAAAGGTTAATTTCGGGTTTATATTCTGACAATCAAGGCAAGCATCAGTTTTTTTACTTACTACGTAAAAACTGGATACAATATCAAGTAATAATAAGTAATTAGTACGTCCATATTTACTAATGATAGAATTAATAAGTTACCGCAGAATTAGATAAATTGTTGGTATCAAAAGTCATCAAATACTTGTCGATTCATCATTGGCAATTTTTTCTATCGCCCTAGAATTTTGAAATCAGTTGTAATAACGGTATGATATTAAAAATAAAAGTTGACCAGCTTTAAAAAAAAACCAACAAAACCGAGGCAATGAAAAAAAAAAACATAATTAAAAAAAATGATCTATATAATGTTATAATCTATTCAAAATAAGTTTACATTTTGGGTTCATTAAAAATAAATGATCTATATAATGTTAAAATTTATTCAAAATAATTTTACATTTTGGGTTCATTAAAAATAAATCAACTTTATAATAAATTTTAAGGGCTCAATATTATATTTTGAGTTTCGGATTATAGGTTTGGGTTTCGGATTATAGTTTCAGGGTTTCGGGTTTCGGAGTTTCGATTTTTTTTAAAAAAATCTGAAACTAGTTTCGGATTAGAAACCTTCCGAAACTAGCTAGTTTCGGGTGGTTTCGTTTCGACGCCATGTTTGATTTTGTGTATCCGGATGATAATCCGAATCTGGATAAATCCGAATTCAATTATTGAATCCGGATTCTATATGAGCACAAAGTGCTATACTTTACTCATTACATTTACGAATTTGGCTACAAATGCAAATATGAAGCTGTTTTATTTGAAATATACCAAATTTGAATAATTTGTTTCAAATATCTAACAAAATGAAATGCTAATTTCGAATTTAACAAATTAACAAGAAACGTGTCAGACAAATACAGTGAGCTATGCGAAATATAACTAATTTTTGTGTATCAAAAGATTAAGATCGAATTTAGTGTAGGAAGTTCTATAAAAAATTAATGTAAGTTTTTTTTTAGTTGTTACTAGTGATTTGACTCGGGTGGGTATCACCCGGATATCCGATAATTATTCGGATAAACGTTATCCGGATTGGAGCTCTAGATTAGTTAATCAGGAAAAATCATTTAGAAATCTGTCTTATTAGAATTTTATATGATATCACATATAGATTTGATTTTCATAGTGTATCGAACACCCCAATGCAATATGGTTTTGAGTCAGCTTGTATTGGAATTAACTAGTGATACGGGCTGACCTCGGCCCATCAGCCGTGCGGGCGGGCGGGTCGGCTATTGACCCATATCTCTGCAGGTCAGCCCGGCCGGGATATAGTTAAATTTTTTCGCCTGATAGAATTTCATTGTATAACTTATAATTATTAGTTAAATCACGTGTAGAACATTCTCAAGTTAGTGCTTGCTGTCGATAATCATCTATCCGACTAAAATCGAATAGTCGACTTTTCTAGTCGTTATTTATAAATTCAACTAGTCAATTAGGAGTTCTGATTGCATGTTCTTTTCGCTGATTAAAGCACTGATTATCGATTATAAGTTAGTAAACCACCGTCATACATTATCACTTTTATTTTCAACCATGAGAAAATAACCCGGCCATCGGACCCTTATATAACCACTTCTTATTCGCAGATATAGTAGATCCTCCATATTTATGCATCACATGCACTCTTCCTACTATTTGTAATTTATATTACATTATATTGTATGTGTATATCGATTAACTAAAGTCGATTTTTTGAGATCAACTACTATCATTATCTCAAGCATCTCTATAGTGTAATTTTTTTAGTAATCGAAATATTGTACAAGTATTGTGGTGTAATTCTAACTACAGTATTTTCATATTGAGAAGATAAATTTTTGTTTGCCAGATTTTTTACAATATGATCGGCCCGGTCGACTGGGCTGATTAAATTTAGCAGCCGGGTCAGTCCGAGAATTTGATATCAGCCTGTATCACTAGAATTAACAGTTGTAGTTTCTATTACAATTTATTGTAAAATTCTGCTACAAAACTTACTGATTATTGTGGTGATTTACTGTAAAAAAAATTTATGTACGGATGACCAGAATTGTATAGTATGGGAAATTACAGATTAGTATTTTCGTAAATCAATATGGTATGGGTGAGCTTAGGTATAATACACCCCGAATTGTTAAAATCTGTACTGGTGATATATATATTAACGTGTGTTAGTATTATAGCTGATTATATAGTATGGTACAGATTTTAAAAATCAGCCAGTATTTTACTGACCTGCTCATTTATACCATACTGATCAACTATAATTTCAGTATTAAGTTAATCAGAAGGGGTGTAAAATACCCATATCCAGTGTTTAAAATTCAAATCTAAAGTCATGTTCTCAAAAGAGCATAATTTAAAATTTTATTGTTTTCAAAAACTTTTTAGTGTTCATTATATATTAAATATATCGAACATTAATTTTTAAAAAATGTTCATATTCTATACTTACAACTCACACACTAAGTTTGTGCTTATCGTTAATAATTTTTTAAACTTTATATATGGTTCTTCATATTTTTCAATATAACACAATGTATTATACGATTCAATTTCTATTAATTTTGTTAAAACTTCAAGTGCTTTCATATTTGCTCATAATAAAACAAGCCTTTCTATAATATTTTACTAATGTTACTATTGGTTAATGCGATAAATTAGAATCCAATTACTTTGTTATTTAACTATTTAAACTTCATACTGTACTAACAAATACTTTGTGTCTTTTTTATTTGCTTAGTATCAGCATATCATTTTACCCAAAACATCTATATATTAAGTTTACACAATGATGATATCCTCTATATAAAAAACACACTGCATGGATAATGAATGTTTTATTTTAAAAATCTTTAAATTGATGAACATTTTATATAATTTATTGTTCTCAATAGTAAATCTAGAATATAAAAATTTTCTAATGTTCTTATTGAGAACATTTCAAGAGGATAAAATGTTCTCAAATAAGCGAACCTTTTCTAAATCTCAATGTTCTTAAAAAAACTCAAATGTTCATTGAGAACCATGAGAACATTGAATTTTAAACACTGCCCGTATTCATGTAATCTCTTAATATTTGTTGATTCATGATCAATACTGTCGTGATTAAACAATAGTTAATGAATTTGAATTGTGATAATTGTAATGATATTCTTGATCATAACTTTAACATTTTGATCATGGGTTGTATAACCAATCAAAAGGGTTAAAGCATAATAACTTGATTATTTACTTTATTGCTATATTAGTTTTAGCACACTAATTGCATTCCATGGTTTTATTGGTTGGTAGATCCATGAACTACAAGAATCGCTGAGAAAATTAGTGATTATCTGATAATCCAGGCAGCAAAAATTCTGACCAAAAGTTTACAAAAAATGGAAAAAATTAAAAATCAATCATCTAAATCTTTGGTGGAATGTAATTTTCTTAATATTTGCTAATACATTTGCTATTTTTTATTGATCTCATGTTTTTCTTTTTATCTATTGTGGAATAATTGTTCTTGTTCTTCTTCATGCACTTGCCTTGCACTTGCACTTATTCTTCACTTGCTTTTGAACTTGAGACCATTATACAAAACGCTTTCAAATTTGTGAAACATTTGATTGACTATTTTTTAGCCCAAAATAGTTGTAAGTATTAGGTAATTAAACAAAGAAGCAAATTTGGCAAATTTACATTTCACGATTTTAAGGGAGTTGTTTAAGAGAGTTGTTTAAGTTAACAGCTGATTTGAAAATTAGTAGGACACATGATGAATTTTATGGATCATCTGCAAATTCAGTAATATATTCATCGTCGGTTGCTGGTCAAATTGACAATCACATGAAAGATATTTAGGATTATGGTCCGGATAATCCTTATCCTTAATCTGTAAATATTACGGATCTATGCAGTTAAAATTAATAGATATGATATTCGTATTCAATCCGAATCATTGGATCTATTTGGATTAGCAGATTACAGATTGAAATGCTAGTCATGAAGTTTAGATTATCATGAAATCTAAATAAAATCTAACAATTCTATTGGCCATCACTCTAACCCTAACCAATCACATGTATTTATTTAAATATTAATTTCATGATAATCTAATTTCATGATAATCCGTGACATTAATTATATTAATTCATATAAAAAGAAAAAAATAAATAAATAAAGCTTTTGAATGTTTAATCTTAATCAAATCTTTAATTTTTTCATTATTAATTTCTTAATATGGAATGTTATGTACAACTTAATGAGAAAAAATTCAATTGCACTTTGCCATTTTGATTTGCTATATCCAAAAACTGTAATCAGGATAAATTAAAATAACATGATTATTGCATGATTAAGGGATTTCAGAATTAAAAAAAAATAGCATAGTTCAGAAATAAATAAGAGTTTAAAAATCTTATTTGTGTATTAAAACTTTGACATTGGAAAATGAATTGGGAGTGTTTAAAGATTCCCATTTGACGAAATAAATAAGTAAAAAATTTTTTTATTATGCAGATCAACTATTTAATAATAACATAATATAGAGTAAATAATAAAACTTTTGCTCAAATTACTTACTAAACCTTTGTTCAAAAATTACTTACTGAACATTTGCTCAAATTACTTATTAATCCTTTGCTCAAATTATTTTTTTATATAACTTACTGAATTTTATCTCAAATTACTTACTGAACCTTTGCTCAAATACTTACTAAACCTTTGCTCAAATTACTTATTAATCCTTTGCTCAAAATATTTTTTATATAACTTACTGAATTTTAACTCAAATTGCTTACTAAACCTTTGCTCAAATTACTTACTAAACCTTTGCTCAAATTAGGTTCCGAAGTTCAGTTCAGTTCAATAGAGGTTCAGGTTCAGGTTCAATGAACCTGAACCTGAACCTGAACCTGCTCTAAAAGTTCAATACTGAACTGAACCTGAACTTAAAATTATTGAACATGAACCTGAACCTGAACTTAAAAAAAGTTCAGTTCAGGTTCAGTTCAAGGTTCATGAACATGTTCAGGTTCATAATATATGCACATGTTTACCTAAATCACAAAGTTAGAATCAATTAGTAAAATTTAGAAAATCATAGAAATTTGTATAATTTTATTAATAAAATTATACAAATTTCTATTATTCTCTAAATTTTACTAATTGATCATAACTTCTTGAACTAAGTAAACTTGTTTAGCACCAAAAAATACATCATATCGGTATATTTTATTTTATTTTCCTTAAAATTTGCGTCAAATATGCTTAATTTTGAATTTTTGATAAAAATTTCCAAAATTAAGCATCTTTTCTTCAAATTTTAAGAAAAGTAAAATAAAATATACCGATTTGATGTATTTTTTGGTGCTTAACAAGTTTACTTAGTGCAAGAAGTTATGATCAATTAGTAAAATTTAGAGAATCATAGAAATTTGTATAATTTTATTAATAAAATTATACAAATTTCTATGATTCTCTAAATTTTACTAATTGATCATAACTTCTTGATCTAAGTAAACTTGTTTAGCACCAAAAAATACATCATATCGGTATATTTTATTTTATTTTCCTTAAAATTTGCGTCAAAGATGCTTAATTTTGAATTTTTGATGAAAATTTCCAAAATTAAGCATCTTTTCTTCAAATTTTAAGAAAAGTAAAATAAAATATGCCGATTTGATGTATTTTTTGGTGCTTAACAAGTTTACTTAGTGCAAGAAGTTATGATCAATTAGTAAAATTTAGAGAATCATAGAAATTTGTATAATTTTATTAATAAAATTATTCAAATTTCTATGATTCTCTAAATTTTACTAATTGATCATAACTTCTTGATCTAAGTAAACTTGTTTAGCACCAAAAAATACATAATATCGGTATGTTTTATTTTATTTCCCTTAAAATTTGCGTCAAAGATGCTTAATTTTGAATTTTTGATGAAAATTTCCAAAATTAAGCATCTTTTCTTCAAATTTTAAAAAAGTAAAATAATATATATCGATTTGATGTATTTTTTAGTGCTTAGCAAGTTTACTTAGTGCAGAAGTTATGATCAATTAGTAAAATTTAGAGAATAATAGAAATTTGTATAATTTTATTAATAAAATTATACAAAATGCTATGATTCTCTAAATTTTACTAACTGATTTATACAATACTTCTCACTCTAAGTAAACTTGTTCAGTATTAAAAAATATATATATTTTTATTTAGACTCAAACTAGTTTGCAAAATTTGGATTAGCCTAACCAAACTTATGATTGAGTTTGAGTTTAGTATAAAGTTTTAATAATTAAATTTAGAGTTTGAGCCTGGTCTGGACTAGACCAAACCTGGACCCAAACCTAGAATCACTAGTTCATATGAACATCAGACTGAACCTGAACATGTTCATGAACTTATGAACTGAACCTGAACTGAACCTGAACCAGCTTTAAAAGTTCAATACTGAACCTGAACCTGAACATGTTTTAAAAAATGTTCAGGTTCAGGTTTAATACTGAACCTGAATCTGAACCTGAACTTGACCTAAGTTCAGTTCAGTTCAGGTTCATAGGAACACTAGCTCAAATTACTTACTAAACCTTCGTTCAAATTATTCTTTAGTAAACCTTTGTTCAAATTATTCTTTTATAAAACCTTCGTTTAAATTATTTTTTTATATTACTTACTAAACATTTGCTTAAATTATTTTTTATTTAACTTAATAAACTTTTCGCTTAACTATTTTTTATATAACTTATTAAACTTTTTTAGATTTTTTTTTATATAGCTTAACAAATATTACTTAAGTTATCTTAAATATTAGTATTCCTCCAAAGAGAACTTTCAAGCCAATCCATTATAATTAAACAAAAGAACTTGAAAAGGATTGTTAGATTTAATTGTTCTTTCACTATAGTAAGATATTGATCCAGTTCTATGGCTTGTATTAATCCCAATAGTTCGTCATTATCCAGAACTTTAGCAATACCCTTATTTGTGATAGTTGAATGTTCATTCATAAGTGTTTTTAAAAGATTACTTATTTGTTTAATTTGACGTTGTCAATGTGAAATTTTAAGCATGTTATGATATTAGAAGCAGTATCAAATTATTTATAATAAGGAAGTTCATATAAATAAGTATATTTTTAATTAATAAAATAAATAAAATTTGTACATCACTTACTTATTTTATCAAATAAAATTTAATTCTGAAGCCCCTTATTAATGTTATTATGAATTAATAATTAACGAGTGAAAGTTGAAAGATCTATGTAAATTCCCTTATTTTAAAATCTATACTATACCATATTGATCTGCTGTAATTTGCCCAGAGGTTAGGGCTGTGTCATTAATCACCTGATTATTTTTATCAGAGGCCTACCTCTCTCCTCTTCTCTTAATATATATATAGTCAGGTTATTATTATAATTTTACATTTTTACCACCTTCCCCCCTAAAAAATCACCTGATTTTTGTTATTCCCCTTATGAATGATCAAAATTGTATAGCTAGTGTTCTGCAGACCCAAACTTAAAGACATGGAACTGACCTAAACCCAGCCATGGTTCAGGTTTGGGTCTATGATTTTTCTGACCTGACCAGTTCTGTTCTTTATTTAGATCTGACCCAAAATAAAATGATACACATTGATTGGCTGAATTGGATTTGGTCGAGGGTTTTTAGGTTGGATCTGGGTTTTTTCTAAGGTTTTTTTATTTCAGGTCTTAATTGTGATCTGATCCAGTTTTTTCAGGCTATTTAGTTTTTTTAAAAAAAATGCCTGAATGGTCCTATGAGGAATACTATATATAGTAATAGTACAAATAACTGAAATCATATGCATGAATAGTTATACACAATTATTTATATATTAAAATCTAGGGTGTGGCGACTTAGAGAAGTTGGTAAGTTGTCACCCCAAGAGGCAGGTCTGGAGTTCAAATCCCACTGTTGACGCTTTGAAAAATAGACCTGTGTTACAGTAACTGCTCCTCATCAATCAGTTGGGTATATTACCTGTAGTCCTTGGTTACCATCTTGAATGGGAGCTTTTGGGCGAAGTTGTGTATTGTTACACAGACAAATCCAAGGAACCGGAGGAACAGAAACCCATTTGGAAAGTCCCGAGTAAGGAGGTAGCAAAGATCTTTGACAGTACTACCAGAACTGGAATATTGGAACCGAGCCGAAGAACTGAACGATAAAAGACCTTCAGAGGAGGGGTCCACCAACCTGGCTGCCAGAGTTGTACTGAAGGAAAAGGACCTATGTTTCGGAAGTAGGTACCAGGAAAAAGATAACCATATGGTAGACCGACCCTTCCGGGCTAACTGGTTTGGTAGTTTGGGATTTCAGGGATGAACCGGTAGGAAGGTGATGGTGGGTACCGGGGTTGGAGTGAACCTTACAAGGGCAGAAGTAGGTAACTTAGGGGTCCAAGGAGGGATCATGTGAGTTAGGGAACTGCAGACTCGAAAGGGTCCTACACCGCAGGATTAGGGACCCAAAATGTCATTGGTCGGACTTGACTGGCATAGTAACTATTCTGACCACAAGTGTTGGTCTCGGCAAATGCATTGTTACTGAAGTGTAGGTGGATACCTGGGTGGGACAAGGTGCTATCCTACCAATAGGAGCTGATACCAGTTATATCTATACTTTAAATGCGAGTTGGTGCTCACATGTGGGTATAGTTGGCAAAATCAGTGCGACAACCAAACATAGGTCATTAATTGATCAGGTTTATGCTAATTGTAGTAATAGGAACTTTGTAAATATTAAGCATCTATTAATAAAATACAGTTACGCATGGTTTGTCAAAGGAAAAAAATATATATATATTAAAATCATATAGAGGAAATATACGTCATAAGGGAAGTGCCGTTTATTATGTAATTTTGAGAGGGGAGAGGGGGTCAGTAATCTATCACGTCTATAAATTATATATAAAAATTATTATTAGCTGCTAATTAGATCACGGGGGGGAGTGGGTATGACCTCCTAATAAAAATAAATTACGTAATAAATGGCACTTCCTTAAGGTAACACATGAAGAACAGGTGGGTTTTTTATAAAACTTTACTAGTTTATTATTTTGTCGATATATGAATATAGTGTAGAGACCAATCTGAGTAATTTGCATTCTGTTTAACTTTTACTAGATATACATTTTTACTAGTAAATTGTTATAAAGGAACGTAAGTATACAAAAAACTTGGAATTCTGTTACTTTTTTATCACTTTTGGCTTATAAAATTTCAACTCTAGTTTATGAAGGTACTACAATGAAGAACTTACTATAATTTATGAACTAATTTAGTTAAGAAAATTGGATTTGTTGTTATTTATTGGTTTCATTTATATTAATATTACTAAAAAATTATTTGGTTAATTTTTGTATCCAATTTAGACAAAATTAAAATGTCTAAAATCCCTTTAATTTTCTCTAAAGTTTCTTCTTCCTCCTCTTTTTCAGTATTTTCATTACTATTAAGCCTGCCAACATATAGTATAGGCCAATAATAAACTTCTTTAATTCATTTATACTATTATCAAGAAATTTTTTATATAGATAAATATTGATATCAAAATATATAACAATTAATCGATATATATCAATCAATATATATCGATTAAAAATTAATAATATATATTGATTAAAAATTAACGATATACATCAATAAACTAGTTATATATCAATATGTATCTATAATCAATATATAGTATAAATAAATATAAATCGTTATATATCTATTAATCGATTTTTATCATATTTGTTAAAACTAATATATAGTGATTAATAGATATTAATCGTGAAACAAATTTTTGCTTTTCATAATCTGATGTATCTTGTATTATATTATACTGAATCTAGTTTTTTTATTTAGTTCCTTGATTTTTTTTTATTTAGATCCTTGATCTTTATTTTTTTTGTTGATTTTTGAATTTTTTTTCTTTATATCTTATTTTTTTTGATTTATTTTTGTTTATTTATTTTTTTTGTATTTATTTCATTTGATTTTTTTATATTTATTTATTTTTTTATTTATTTTTTTTTGTATTTATTCTTTTTTATATTTACTTAATTATTTTTTTATTTTTTATTTTTTTCTTTAGAAACTTTATCACACTTACAAGAATACATAGAAGACTCAAGCAGATTAGAAGAATTGTGGAGTAGAGATTTTCTACCTGCCTTACAAAGATACGTTTGTTTTAGGAAATGGTGAGTTATTATTAGCGAGAAAGTAGGCTATATGAATCTACTTTATTTCATTTTGATTTTTTTTATATTTATTTTTTTTACAAGAATACATAGAAGACTCAAGCAGATTAGAAGAATTGTGGAGTAGAGATTTTCTACCTGCCTTACAAAGATACGTTTGTTTTAGGAAATGGTGAGTTATTATTAGCGAGAAAGTAGGCTATATGAATCTACTTTATTTCATTTTGATTTTTTTTATATTTATTTTTTTTTACTTATAATTTTTTTCATATTTATTTATTTATTTTTTATTTATTTATTTTTTTTTAGAAACTTTATCTTGCTTACAAGAAATTAATTAGAACATAGAAGACCCAAGCAAATTAGAAGAATTATGGAGTGGAGATTTCCCACCTGCCTTACAGAAGTACGTTCATTTTTGGAAATAGTGAGACGAGAAAGTAGGTTGTACAAATCTACATAAAGATAAGTATTTTTTAGTATGTTTTTCTTTTTTTGTTATTACAACGGATACTAATATATTTTTGTGATGTTTTTATTTCAATGTCATTCTTGCAGCAAAGTAATGCCTATTCTAGTGGTAAAGTTATGCTGTTCTTGTAGTAAAATAACAGCATTCTTGTGGTGAAATAATGATGTTTTTGCAGTAAAGTAACGGTGTTCTTGCAGTTAAATGACGGTATTCTTGCAGTGAAGTGATAGTGTTCTTGTAGTGAAGTAACATCATTTACTTTTGCCATTTTGTTAAGAGGTTTTAGGCTCTTGACATTCTTGTTAGTAAATAAGTATACTACTAGTAGTTTTTTTTTGTTAGATAAGTCACTTTGGTATCGTTGTCGTTATCATTTTTAGAGCCTTTGAGTGTACTTTCACTACCTTAGTATCGTTGTCATTGGTAGGTTTTATTGTTTAGTAACTTTGATTTTTGGTACTTTTCTCGAGTATAAATGAAAGGAACTTTGGTAGAAGTTTGTTGTAGTTTAATCGATTTTTATTTTTGAAAAGATTTTGGTAATTTTTTCTTTTCTGCATTGTATTTAGAAGTTGGACCAATTAGTTTTTAAAAATAAACTTGTATATAGTATGAATATATATTATGGTTTATAAATAAATTTTAATTTTAATGATATAATTATTGTATAATCAGACAGGATATATTATGATGCAAATGCATTATAGCATTAGTTTTGTATATTGATTATATATCGATTATTAGCTATTATAGATATATATCGATTATAATCACTATTGATATATTGGTTATATATCGATTATTAACTATCATGGATATATATCAATTACTATTACTATTGATAGAAATCAGCAGGGTGATAGGTATTGATATATATCTTAATAGTTAGTAATCGATATATATCTATATATAAAATTTGCTAATAATGGGCAAAATATTTTTTAGGAACAACTAAATTTATTATGTATTTAAAAAAGCTCTTAAATTGAGGATCGCACTTTCAATAATATTTTCAAATTTTATGGGATCAAACTCAAGATTTGCAGATTCTTGGTATTGCCGATGGTATAATATGCTTGTCTCTTGAAGTGAATGTTATATGTAATATAAAATATTAAATTAAAACCTTTTTCATAAAAAATTATATACATATTTTTTTAAAAAAAATATAAGACTGTTACACTACTGAGCAATTATTATTTATCTTAGATTCAATTTTTTTTTTCTGAATGCTTGTTTTTTTTTAATGAATTATAGAAAATTTTTTTTTTACTCAGTAAAACTTGAATCTTAATTGTGCAAACTTTATATAAAGAGTTGATTATAGTGAAAACCCTTATTATTATAAAGATTAATGACCCAGTTACACACAATCACCTATAACCATCCACAACAAAGTTAAACTTTGCTATCCAAAACTTTTGTATAACCCTTTTTTTTATTATCATATTAATAAAATTAACTTTATATAAAATTGTGACTAGCCAATCAGATTTAATAAGATGTGGATCTGTAAATCACATATTTTCAACCAATAAAATAAAACTTTAGTTATGCTCGATAGGACCTAGGGATAATTAAATCTATGAGAAGGACAGCTCAATATTACACAAGTAGATAATCAATCTTCAAAACCGTCACCATATATAAATCTATAGATGATACAATATTACCCCATGTTCAAAATGAAATATCAGCTAATAATCAATCCAACTATACAAAAATAATTATTAGCCAATAACAGCTAAATGCTCATGTTCAGTAAAAAAGATTTGAAATCTTTTTTTGTTTTTTGGGAACATAACATATTATTCTATAACTAAAATTTTCTCTTTTTCTTTCTTTCTTTCTCTCTCTCTCTTTATTTCTCTCTTTTTCTCTCTCTCTCTTTTTCTTTCTCTCTCTCAACTCTCACTCTTACTTTTACTCTCACTCTCACTCTCTTTTTCTCTCTTTTTTATGCAAAAAACTATCTCTATAGAAAACACAAATTATAACTTTTATGTTCCCACTTTGTTTTTAATAGGGAACATAAATTCCAAATTTAATGTTCCTAAATTTTTTTAAATATACCTAGGAATACTGGGAATATCAAATTTTTAATTCTGCTCATGTTTATAATTATATAATTTTTTTTACCAGTTTATCTTTTATCAAGAGAATTTTTGGGTTCAGATCTGTGCAGATTTCTAAAAAAAACAATAATTAAAAATTTGTGAAGATTTGCGACCTCACAATTATACTTGAAGAAATTTTTTTTGTAAATTCTGTGAAAATTTTTAAAAATGCATAAATCTGCGCAGACCAGGGATGTAATAGCCAAAAACAATAAAAATAAATTACTATATGCTCATCTAAATAAATGCTAGCTAAATTTTTATCTATTAAAAGAATATATTCGAATATTTATACTATATTTTAACAATGTAATTTATATTTATTGTCATAGCTAATGCTAAAAACGGCTGATGCTGAAATTTGGGATCTCAATTTGAAACTATAAGCCCTGCTAAAATCTACAAATACTCTTTAAATATCAAATCTACTTCCAAAGCTCACCCTAACCCTATAAGACAAAAACAAAAAAATTACCACAAAAAAAATTTTAAATTTCATATCAAAGTAGGTCAAATTTCAGCATTAGCCATTTTCAGCATTAGCTGCAACAATTATTTTATTACAAATACATATATATAATATAATAATAATACATGTAATATAAAAAAATTAAAAAAAAATAACTAAATAAAAAGCGAATAAAAATAAATAACTATATACTTGCCTAAATATTAAATACTAGCTAAATTTTCATATATTAAAAGAATACATTCGAATATTCATATATATTTTAACAATGAAATTAATAATTTCTCACGTAGAACACATTCACATTTGTTTTTCAGCAATAGCAGAAATTTGGTCAGTTGTCTTGTTTAAACTGGGTTCTTGAATCTCTATTGAGGCCATTGTTTCAACTTCAATTCCCTAACAAAAAATGAACCTACAAGTAAATGTTAGTAAAAACAAAAAAATAATCGAAAAACAAAAAGAACAACTTTTTGTACTAGTTCTGGGTCTCGAATCTCTATTCCTGGTGCTATTTTAATACCCAATGAAACATGAATCTACAAGAAAAAAATTGTTAGTAAAAATGAAAAAAATAACTAAAGAACAAAAAGAACAACAAAAAAAAGATCTAGTACTTATCTTTTAGTACTAGTTCCTGTTCTTGAATCTCTCTAGTTCTTGAATCTTTATTTCCAACGCCATACCAATACCTCAACAAAACACGAATCTACAAGAAGAAAATTGTTAGTAAAAACAAAAAAACAAGTAAAAAACAAAAAGAACAACAAAATAGAACTGGTACTTATCTTCTTGTACCAGTCCTGGTTCTTGAATCTCATTCCCGATGCCATTTCAACTTACATGCTTCCATCTGGTATTTTAACAAAGCCAAAAAGATAGGAGGTATTAGTAAAAGTTTGAGAAAAAGCAAAGTAAAATTAAAAAAGAAAAACTTTACTTACCTAAAAAAAATCAACGAATAACAAAGAAAAAAAAATTAAATAAAAAATAAACTGAAAAACCCACAAAAAAAAATACTTATCGATATCTCATTTTTACAGATTTGCAGATCGTGAAAAAAGATATAAAATAAAAAAATTTAAATTTTAAAATAAATAAAGTTAATAAAAAAATAAAAATTTTAAAGATAAACAAATAAAAAAAAACAAAAATGTTATAAAAAATTATAATAAAAAATTAAAAAATAACTGTTAAAAAATTAAAATATAATTAAATAAAAAAATAATTTAAAAAAATTAAAAATACCAGTAAGAATCATTTAAAAAAAATTATAAAAATTAAAAATAGAAAAAATTTAAAAAATAAAAAAAATTATAAAAAAAAAATTAAAAATTAAAAATAGAAAAAAAATTTAAAAAATAAA
>QKWP01001234.1:0-39871 GCA_003550325.1 Gigaspora rosea | reverse complement strand
AAAAAAAAATTTGAATAAAAAAAAAAATAAAAATCAATAAATAATAAAAAAAATAAAAATTTGAATATAAAAAAAAAATAAAAAATAAATAAGGGCTCTGACATTTATTAGGTAATATTTTAGGGGGTAGGGGATCAAGAAAAATCTTATCTTAGTTAAATTTGATTAGCTAAAATTCTATTTATAGATCTTACCTGGGGTAGGGGGATAAGCCCCTATAGTAAATGGATATTAGGTAATAAATGTTAGGGGCGTGCCATTTATTACATAATATTTTTTACTTAGTAGCCACCTCTACCTATATATGGTATGATCATTTTATCTAATTCTGATTGATTAATATAATATATAGATGTGATCACTACTTCTAACCATGTATCTATGGTAAAAATTACATAATAAATGCCATGCCCCTTAGCGCCTTAAATAAATAATAAAAAAATAAAAATTTGAATATAAAAAAATAAAAATTCGAATATAAAAAAAAAAAAAAAAAAAAAGGTAAAAATAAATGCAATGCATCCTGCAATATGCTAATTCATCGCACACATATATGTAAACATATATTGTAGATCTATAGAACAAATTTTCTTTATAACAAAAATTTAAATACGTACAAAGTACGAAGAGTATAGTTTATTGAAGAGTTAAATGAAGATAGCAAAATCTGAGAATTAATTGGTTAATTAAATTTTATGACTTCAGATATTTTTATATCTGTGTACGTGTATATACCAGGAATGGAGTACAAAGTACGTTTAAGTAGTATAGCGCATCTGATTGAATGATCTATCCTCATGACTTCATCAAGATTCTGCTCATATCGGGATCATTGTGTACTGATGAGTATAGTCTTGATGTTTCTATATTTTGCATTTAATGGTGATTTTTTCTAGTATCACATGCATGATTTTTTAATTAGTACAATAAAAATTTTGTACATTGGACAGTGCATGATCAGAGAATTATTATAAACTATTATGATAATATATTAATTTCTTCATCTGGTATTGATTTTAAAAAATATGTTAGGAATGGAAAGTAACAAAAATTATGGTTTCTGTGAACGGAGCATAACGTGCATGTTATAGTAAATGGCATGTGTGATTTTCTAGAGCACAATAGAAAAATGTGGTATGAACTGAAAAAATTGTTTTTATTGTATAAGCGACGAACTGAAAACATTGTTCTATTGTATAAGCGGTAGTATTTATAATTATGTATTAAATTCCTTATCAGTCATCTGACACTTGATTTGAATATCAAATTTTAAATTGCATGCTTGTATTGAATAATCTGTTTTAAATAGCGTGTGCAATTTCCTAGTGGCACGATAAAAAATGCGGTATGAAGTAAAGATTTGTTCTGTATAAGCAGTAATATTTATTATAATATATTAAATTCCTTATTTGGCACTTGATTTAACATCAGATTTTTTTTAAACTACAACAACGTTGTTGTCACAACAAGCTATTCCTACATATGTTCGACAGGCCACAATTTTTTGGCTACTGTCTCAGCAGGCCAATTAAACCAACATTATGGTCACAATTTATGGCTGCCATCTCATAAAGCAGTATTACTTCATTTTTAGGGTGGGAGGGAAGGGTTGATGTAACCAGAATGAAAGTTGGCAAAAAAGATTCACATCAACTTCTCATGCTTACTACTTAATTCATAAATTCTTGCTAATACTAAATATTTTCATTTTAACTATATCATAATTGCATAATTAATTACTACATACTTATATCACAATTACAGCACGTGATCTCTCAATCGATTGAACATGTGACTATAACCAGGCCTATCACATGTTCGATCGAATAAATTGATTTAAGACAAAAGCTGCCTTGATACTTACGTATCGAGCAGCTATTGTATACCTATAATTAAATGTCCAAAGAAACTAGTAAGTTGATCCATTCTGGATCTTGCCCAGCATACTATATCTTTAATTAGTTCTTTTTAACTATATAGTGTAATATGAAATATCAAGCCCTTGAGTCCAGTAAGTTACTATCATAATATTCTCTGCGGCTCAATATCACGATATTAACTTATTCTACTCCTGCCTTATGATTATGTAATTATGATATTATTAAATTGATCGTACCTCTGATCATCCTTCATTTTTATTATTCACCCTTTCCTAATTTGTTTCTCTATACTCATTCTTCATTATTACTAGGAATGGCAGTTAGTCATTGGTCGGTCTTTGTCAGTGTTACTATAATAATATTTCTGCACCCAAACATCACAGGATTTCTTTATACTACCACTGCCTTATAATTATCCCACCTTGATACTGATTTTATCCTTTGTCCCTTTCCTAATTTGTTTCTCCATACTTACTCTATATTATTACCATATATAGAACTTTCTTATTACTATAGTTCTTCCAATTTCTATATATGTCCTTTTATATATATATTTAATTATCTTACCCGAATTTAATACTACATTTTTTGTGATGCGTAAAAGTGAATTGGTTCGATGCATGGACAATACTAAGCATCATTGAACAATCAAACCTTATATATTATAGCGAATCTGCTAGCCCAATGAAGAGTTAGTAAAGCAGATTATGAGATTAATGTTTTGGGTTAATATCTTAATGCAGATAGTAATGCGAGGGGAGGTTTATTGGTGTTCAAGAAATTAAAGATTAGTAATTTCAGAAGGAAGTTGATCCGACAATTGAATAATTTAGTTATTTATATATATTAAACATGTATATAAGTCTGATGTATTCACTCTTTATGTATCTTCAGAAAAGCATTAGCCATAATGATTCCTCTTTATAATAAAGTGAATGCTTATTATATTATATCCTGTGACTTTTATTTATTTTTGCATTGCTTACTTTTGAATTTCCTTTTCACATATTTATAAATCTGACCCTATGTATTCCTTCTCTTTTTCACTATCACTGACTAAACTTAGCTCCCTAATTTGACACTCTCCCAATTCACTCATAGCTGGTTGACCATGATCGGTCATACAGTTAAGTAACCGGTTATAGCTTATAAATTATTTACCCGATTATTCAATCAATTAAAACAATTGGCAAGTAGAGATGGGCACTGTACAGAATGCCAAAATAGAAATAAAGCACAGTGATTTTCATTACATAATCATAAAACCATTGGCAAATCATTTGACTGTATTTAAAGTTGGTTTGTTCTAGATCTGGCCAAAGGATCTGCAAATTTGACCAGGATTATTAACAATTTGTTTTGACCAGGCATACTGCAATTTTTGAACTTAATTATTTGCTAATCAAAAAAAAAGAACTCTCTACACAAAGTTAATTTTTCATTTTGTATAACTTGCTGACCCAATTTTTTTTTTAAAAAATAATTTTTTTAATTATGCCAATTATTCCATTTCGCTATTTAATTTTTTTTAGGTGTCACCCAATGATGACCTTAAAATTACCCAATAGATCTGAAAAACAAATCAAAAATTTTCTGATTCCATGTTATACAAACTGAAAATTAACTTTCCATGGTCTTAGATGTGAACATGAGTATATTAATTTACAGTAGATTAAAAAATAAAAAAAAATAAAAAATAAAAAAAACCAATCTGCTAACTAAAATCTTAGAACACCATGTTATGCAAAATTAACTTTCCATGGTCTTAAATTGCATATTCATTATTTTGTAATATATTTGACTAACATTTTTGTAGAAATACTGTAGAAGTTATAAATTCATTATTTTGTAATATAACTTTTGTAAGAATATTGTTTGTGCATTTATCATTTTGCAAAATATATTTAAGCCAGATTTTAATAATCCTTTAATGAGCTTACAATACTAGATTTATTATATAGATTAATATATATTTCTAAATACAATGCTGTTTATACATAAACTCATATTCCTGGTTTTGTGTGACAATGTCACGCAGCTACTTATTATATAAGATTAGAGTAAGGGTTCGTGTTAGAAGTTATAAGTAAATAATAGTATATACAAAATTTTGCAAGGAATTTTTTTTGTTAAAGCGTGAAAGGTGGTTAAGTAGATGAAATTTTTTGATATTACAAATTTTAGAAAAATTTTTTATTTTGTTATACAAAGAAAATTTGCATGTTACACCCGATCTTCAAATTTAATTAGATAATCCTTGGGGTGCGATATACAAGCACATCGCAGTGTGCGATGCCTAATTAAGACCAAAAAAATATTTAAATGTTTAAATAATAATAAAAAAAAATTAACGTTCTAAAAAAAAAATTAATGCTATAAAAAAATATTAACCGAAAAAATTAATTTAAAAAAAACTATTAAAAAAAGTTAAAAAAAAAATTATTAAAATTAAAATTTTATTTGAATTTTAAAAATGATAAAATTATTAAAAAAAATAAAAATAAAAAAATAAAAAAAAAACTGCGCTTTTTTTATTTATTGTTTTGTTTATTGTTTTTCCCATTGTGTTCTTACCAGCAGGTAAATATAGTAGTTATAATTTTGGAGATTATCGCAGATTATAATAGGCGGTACCTATTATAATCAGCAAAGATTATACTTTTAAAAATTTGCACAGATTTTTGTTAAAAAATCTGTGAAGAACTGCAAAAATCTAAATTTTGAAGACCTTTGCAAATTTTTAAACAAGATTCTGTACTAATTTAATAAATTTAAAGATCATTATAGATTATTAATGTTTTTAATTTTCTGATGTTAAATTTTTTTGAAAAATAGAATTAGCAGTTTGAAATATCTCTAAACTAAGCAAAATGTTATTAGAAACATGAAAAAAATATACAATAATAAAAGAAAATCTCATTTTAAATACTTTAAACAAAAAAAAGCTCATAGCTTTTTTATTAAAAACTTCAAAAATAAAATGTAGATTTAATTTTAAGAATAGATCATTTTTAATAATAGTAAAATTGTCATATTATGTAGCACAGCATACAAAAACTTGCTACTATAGTTAAATAAAATGTATTTTTGTTTACATCAAAAAAACATATTTACAGTATTTTCAATGTCCAAATTTTTATTTCAAAGCAAAGAATTTATTATTTTATATTTAATTTTTCTAAAAAATATATTACGAAGTTAGTGATAATTGCAACAGAAAAATTTCTTTCGCGACGGGACAAAACAAGCTAAAACTGGTTTTTGATAGTAAATAAAATGTCTAGAATATTCGATTATATATTAGTATTAGATATTTTGTGTTACTAACAATCATAATAATAAGTTTTATAATAATTAGTGTGTCATTACACTCTACCCTTAAATACCAAAATAGCAAAATAATATATAAAACTAAAAAAAAGTAACTAGTAGTCCAATTTAAATAGAAAGACTTAGTTTATATATATTGGGTATAGGCAACCTTAACTTCGTGAATCAGCTACTTTTATATGTGTATATGTCGAAAAAAATAAAAAAAAGCGAATTTTAATATAAAATTTTGTTTGTATAACTAATTTATGAGGGTGACAGTTTTGTCAGTAATTGATCTATTTGTATACATGTTGGCAAAATCCCAAATTACTATAGTTTGGGATTCGTCCATGCCCAAATCCCAAATATATTCCAAATTAATTTCTCAAAAACTTTATTAATAATCTTTATTTAAACAAATAGTAGATATTCTTATTGCTATAAATAATATATTTGCAATATTTTAAGACTATTTCTTTGATTTAATCTTTTACAAATAGCCATTGTTTTTTTTGAATTTGGAATTTGTCTGTGTTTTGCCAACAAGTATATCTACTTGTGTAATACAAAGTTGTCCCCCGTATATTTAACTATTCCCCTAGATAGTACAGAATAACATTTATTTATTTGTACAGATATACAAACCAAAAAAAGAAATTCAATTTTGTAAATAAACTAAGTGTGTGAGATAATAAATTTAGGGTTAGAGCCTTAATATTAGAGACTATAAAAACAGATTAATACTTATTATATATAAAATGTTATTCATAGCATTTTTAATTAGTACACCAAGATCAATTTAAACACTTGTTTTGCGTATTTTCGCTTTTTTCATCCTTTTGTATATCAGCGAATTATATATACGTAATCTATGTAAGATATTACGGCTCGTAATATTACGAAAATCTTACAATTGATATAGTATATTACGTAATATATTACATTATATTACGGTAATATTATGGTTATTATTTCGAAATATTTTAAAATGGTAATTGCTATTTGCACCATGGATTTTGCTATTCGCACTATTGTTACACAAGATTTTCTATTTTTAGAATTCATGCACTTGTATTACACAAAGGCCCAGTGCATTGTTTTTGCAAAAATAATTTTTGGTTATACGCTGCTAATGTTGTGTAATATTACACAACATTAGTGGCATGTAACCAAAAATTATTTTTGCAAAAACAATGCACTGAGCCTTTGTGTAACATAAGTATATATTATTTAGAATTCTAAAAATAAAAAATCTTGTGTAACCATGGTGCAGATAGCAAAAATCCATGGTGTGAATAGCAATTCCCTTTCGAAATATATTGCGAAATATTGCGAAATAGACTAAAACAATGCAAATCACCCTCCCATACAGGGGTCGCGTATTCATATATAAACTAATGCATGCAGGAGGTAATATTTTGATATTTTCACATTGTTTCGCAATATTTTGCAAATTTTCAAAAATAAATGAACGATATATATATTCACATAATCATGCTTTTTTACAGGTTTTCGCAATATTTTGCACAGTTTCGCAATTTAATATAAAATTTTACATTTATTAAATATACATTTTTAATTAATAATATATTACTTTATTATATATTACATATTATTTTTACATGATTACAAATATTTTAACTACTTAGCACTTTGTCACATCTAATTCTATTACTATATACAAAAAACTAGTCCTATACACTTATTTTTGCTTACTCCACAGTTGGATATTATTTTCGCTTCTTTGTTTTTTATCGTTTTTGAAAGTGTCAAAAGTCATCGTTGAAATGCGCAAGGTTTCGAAAAGTTGTTGTTTTTCTCGCAAAGTGCCAAAATAAAATAAATTAATAAAAAAATTTTAAAAATAAACCAAAAAAACAAAAACAAAAAACACAACAAAAAAAAATAAAGCAAAACCTTGCAAGAACTTGCAAAACTTGCAAAAATTAGCAAAAACTTGCGAAAACTTGCGCCCATTTTTCTAAAGAAGTGTTCTTGAAAATTTAAAAATTGCTGGGGATATGTTTTTAAAGATGTTGGAAGTTTTCGTTGGAATGTGCAACGTTTCAAAAAGTTGTTTTTATTCGCAAAGTGCCGAAATAAAATAAATTAATAAAAAAAATAAAAATAAACCAAAAAAACAAAAACAAAAAACATGAAACAAAAAAAAATAAAGCGAAACCTTGCAAGAACTTGTAAAAACTTGCAAAAATTAGCAAAAACTTGCGAAAACTTGCACCCATTTCTCTAAAGAAGTGTTCTTGAAAATTTAGAAATAGCTGAGGGGTGTATTCTTGAAAATGTCGGAAGTCGTAGTTGGCATGCACAATAGTTTGAAAAGTTTTGTTTTCTTGCAAAGAGCAAAAATAAGATAAATTAATAAAAAAATTTTAAAAATAAACCAAAAAAACAAAAACAAAAAACATAAAATGAAAAAATAAATGAAATGAAGCCTTGCAAGAACTTGCAAAAACTTGCAAAAACTTGTGAAAACTTGTGAAAACTTGTGCCCATTTCTCTAAAAAATCGTTCATGAAAATTTAAAAATTGCTGGTATGTATTCTTGAAAGTGTCGAAAGTTATAGTTGGCATGCGCAAGGTTTTGAAAAGTTGTTAGTTTTTCTCACAAAGTGCCAAAATAAAATAAATTAATAAAAAAAATTTAAAAATAAACCAAAAAAAACAAAAACAAAAAACACGAAACAAAAAAATAAATAAAGCGAAACCTTGCAAAAACTTGCAAAAACTTGCAAAAACTTGTAAAAACTTGTACCCATTTCTCTAAAAATGTGTTCTTGAAAGTTTAGAAATTGCTGGGGTGTGTTTTTGAAGGTGTCAGAAGTCATCGTTGGAATGCACAAGTTTTCGAAAAGTTGTTGTTTTTCTCGCAAAGTGCCAAAATAATAAAAAAATTAAAAAATAAATAAATAAAAAAAATAAAAAAAAACAAATAAAAACAAAAAAATGAACAAAAACAAAAATAAAAACAAAAAAGTGAAAAAAACAAAATAGAAGCTTTAATTATAAACAAAAGATCTAATCTGATCTTGTAGTACAGAATTTGAATATCATCAAACTATTTTGAACTATTTTAAAAAATCAGTCTAATGTGCAATCCAGGTTACAGATCTACTGATCCAACTTGGTTTCCTAGTCCTAAAATATTTTGAAATAGTTCGAAAAATTTCGTAATATATTTTGAAATATTTCGAAATTACTTTAGTAATATTTCGAAATTTGATATTTCGAAATATTCAAAATATATTACGTAATATTTTGCTTATATTACAGTTCGTAAGATTTTACATAAGATTAAGCTATTATAAATTTGCTGATGTACATGTTCTAATTCTATGTCGGAATGGTCAAAATTTGCTCTCTCCAATTGGCTATTTCCTCTTCAAAGAGTTTGTAATATCTGTGCAAAAAAGTGGAAGATTGGTAATGCTAGTGCTAGGTGGGTTGGCATTAGAGTGCAGAGTGGGCCGGGCTAAACCCGGAAATTAGCGGGCCAGGCCGGGCTTGGGCCTAGTTTCGGGCTCACATTTTTATAAAGCGGGCCGGGCTCGGGTCGGGCCTAAAAAATATCGGGCTGGTCCCGGGCTCTGTAATATACCCGATTAGGCCCGGTTAGGCCCGGTAAACCCTAGAGATAGATTACATATATACGCATATATATACTATAGGTATTTTCAAATATGCTTTTGCTTTTTGCTTTTTTTTTCAACAAAAGCCGAACTCAGGTTTTGTTGAAAAAAAAAGCAAAAAGCAAAAGTATATTTGAAAATACCTTATATTGTAGTTATAATGTAGGGGTAAGAAATTTAATTCTTGTGCACTAACCGATACGGTGCAAGAATAAAAACCTCAATTTTACCTTATTCGTTACAGAAGTAGATATTGATTTAAATTGTGTTACTTGATTATCTTTTTTTTAAGGAATAAGATTTTAATTTTTGTCCTGAAATAATTGTGATTTTTAGACTTGCACCATACGTACGTATGTACGTAAACTTCACTAGGTAGGAAAACATACCCTTAGTAAGAAATCAAAAAGCCAGACAAGTAAGTCTGGTGAACGAATATAGATTAGAAGAACATTTCGAATATATTATTATCCATGCTATCGGTTTCAACACTATACTATCGGCTCTTAAAAAAAGGTTTTAATACGATTTCCGATGGCATCTTCTGCCGTCAGAGTCAAAAATCTATATGAAATACGGGCCGGACCGGGCTTGGGCCGAATTTAAAATAAAGCCCGGCCCGGTTTGCTTAGCGGGCTTTTTTGTCGGGCTTGAGCCCGATTTATAACAAGGCCCGGCCCGGTTTGTTAAATGGGCTTTTTGTCAGGCTTGGGCTTGAAATCGGGCCTAAAAAAATTTTTCAGGCTCTGTTTCGGGTCTTAGAAAGCCCGACCTGACCCGGCCCGTTTTGCACCCTAGTTGGCATTTTACACTCTATTTGGTTATCTATATCCTAAAATCCATACATTCACAAATTCGAATTAGTGACATGGAGATTCAAACTTTCTATTAGTTTACCACCAAATTTGTATATAGATTTCTTTTCTTTATTTAGTATAAATACTTTCATTTATTTCTATTTTTGAATAATTTATAAATGTTAGTCAAAATCTAATAATCGCATATACTTGTTAGCATATATATGTGTTAAGGGTAAGGATTATAGCATGTCAATGTGTTAGGCTTAGCAGTATTATTTTTAATAGCACATAGTGTGTTAGATAGCACATTAATATGCTAAGTAACACGTTAATGTGTCATTTATTAAATTTAAATGTATATAAACAAATGAATTTGACTCAATAAAGAGAGATACATACCCTTCGATTTTACTTAAAGAAAAATAAAGGAAATAAGCTAGTATAGTGCTGAAGAGACCTTTATTCAAGTAAATCAGAAACTTATCACCTAGTAGCTATTAGAGTTAAATCAGTTAAATGCATATGCTCTCTCTCCTTAATAGTTACAATACTGTGCTGGCACTAGAGATGAATTCAGTCAGTTACTGTCGGTTTCAGTCGGTTTATTAACTATTGGCATATAGCTAGCTAAGTGCAGTTAGTTATACCAGCTAATAGCCGACTATAGTAGAACCCCAAAGAACTTTAATACAACTTAGATGATTCTAAAAAAGAAAATTTTGCAAAGAAATTCATCAAACATGCATTTTTATATAGTAAATTTTCAAATTTGCTTTATTTTATACATCTATTTGGCTAAAATACCGCTAAAATTATACAAACTCAGATCTGAGTTGTATCAGAGTTCTTCAGGGTCCTACTATAGTCAATTAATTATTTCACTATATAAAGGTTCTTTGATCCTTTAATTGTAAAGCCAATTCTTCTGATTCTAACAGCAGTTAGATCATCAAAACTGGTTTAGTCATTCGAGATATTTGAGAATACAGATTAGTTTAGACCAAATTTTGTTTGTGCAAGCAAGAAAACAAATGACATATGCATTATTTTACGTGATATGATGATTATTGGGTTGCATATAGTCTTTACGGGATCTTCTATTTTGAACTAATCCGTGTTAATCTGTTTTTAAATCTGGCATCAGCTACAATTTAGTCAGTTAGCTAAGCCCCTCTAACAGACTAGAATCAGCTACGGCTATAGCTGGTATTAACACGCAAAGTACCTCTCAGAAATTAGACTAATGGAGCAACTATCAACAGGGAGTCATGTGAGCGCAAAGATATGAACTGCATAGCAGTAGTTTATCGTAGTTCTTAGTATTAATACAAGTGAGAGGGTTTATATATATAATGTGATTTGGCAATTCGAAAGAGCGTTTGATATATATTATAGAATCGATTATAGTATCATTTATTTATATATTAAGAGATCATAGCAAACATGCCTACAAAGTAGAGCAAATATCAGTCGTATACCGGGTTTTTATATTATTTCACCAACAATCACTTCACCAACATAACATTTCACCGACAAATACTCACCGACAAGTTCATTTTGCTGACAATTTGTTTCACCGAAGTTCATTTCACTGACAAGTTTTTTTTCAAAAAGCACCCTAACTTTAGCCCTAATTCTACCTAATTCTACTCTGACCATAACGAAAATGACCAGAATTACTTTGTAGGTGAAATGAGCTTTGGTGAAATAAACAGTCAGTATAATGAATTTGTCGGTGAATAATTGTCGGTAAAATGTTATGTTAGTGAAGTGATTGTCGATTAATTGAATGCCACCCGTATACCGGTATATAAGAACTATCTACTAATAAATACATATAGCTCTTGTGCTATAAAGGGCTGATCCATTATTTATGTTATTTTAATCACATCAGCCTATTATGCCACATTTGGTTCATCAGTCACAAGACACATCTGGCACATCCAGCACATTAGGTACATTTGGCGCATAAGGCATAGTAGTCCTGTGCGGTGTTAGAAATTAGTGTTCTTAGAGTTCTCATGAGAACACTATTATAAATTTGAAAACAGTATAAATTTTTTACTGTTCACTATCAAAAAATTATTTGAAAACAGTAAAATGATAACAGATAATAATGTTTTTATAAGAGTATAATATAATTTCACAACAAACCAAAACTTATAAAAATTTATATGAAAAATTCATATTTAATTTTCATAGATAATATTTCAATTTGCATAATAACTACTTTTTTGAAGGAGTTCATATTTATAACATTGTGTGTATATTTTTTTTTTTTTTAGTGAGAACAGTAACCAATTGTTTGAGAACTCATGTAGTTATTGTACTGTTTTCATGAGAACAGTATTTGAGTCTGAAATTCCAACACTGGTCCCGTAACACAGTTATGATCTACAGCAGGGGTATGATATGCAAGGATAACAATCTCTCTCACTTAAATTTATGCTTCTACGCATAAATATGGACAACGACATAAAAGGTAATTAGATTCAAATATGAGTTAATTTTTTAGACTCTAACTTGGTCTTTTTAGTTTTCAGAAAAATACTTTCTTCAGAATTAAATATGAGATTATTCCTTTCATTATCGATAGTTTTGGCAATATTCATATGTTTATAATCTGCCCTGATGTCAACAACTTCGTACATTTTTATTCCAAAACCACTCTGCTGTTTATTAGCACATTCAATATTCTGAACTTTTCTACTTGATTTAGGTAAATTACAAATTTTCCTATCATTCATGTGATACCTTCTATTATCGCTAACTACTATCCTCCTTTCCTTGTTTTCCTTTTTACTATACATTTTATAGACTACTACTATACCATTATTCTCATCATTTACAATATCTCTATCTTCTTTTCTATAGCTAGATCCAACCATATTTGTCCACTGGCATTTTCCGTTTCTGGTGCTCTTTGACAATAGGTGGGTTCTCTATATTTATCCTTTTCTATATTAATTTCTCCTTGCAGTTCTTGAATGTGTTCCTCTTCTTTGGGACCTGACTCCTGTATAAAAGTGTCATGTTCGACAGGGTCCTCTAATGTTTTTTTTGCAAGTTTCGTATTGGTAGGTTTCTTCAGTTGATTATTTCTATCCCATTTGACTGTTTTCCTAAATTTCGTTACTTTTCTCAACTATAACTCGCAGGTGTGATCTAGTTTCTCTTTTTCCATAAGTACCTTTACATTATCTATTAGCCCTTTATCAGCAGTTGTTTTACCTTCATCATTTTCTATATCTTTTATGGTTCCAATTTCAGTTTGATAACCTTCTGGGTCTTCTATTTTCTTGGTATAATTCACCTTTATAAGCTTCAGGTAGGTCAACAAGAGTTCCTTTTCAACCCTTACTTTTTTATCTTCGTCCTTTTTAATATTAATTTTACTTCTGCGCTCTTGATGGGTTCCTTCTTTCTTGAGGCCAATTTTTGTACGAGAGTATTGCATTTGGTAACTATTTCTTTAAGGAGAACTTCCAAACATTTTCTTGTATTTCGTTAGGGCAAAACTCAGCATCATTGAAGGGTTCAACTACTGGTTCATCAAGGTTGTAATAGGCGTCAAAAATATCGAGGTATGCAGCTTCTTCTTTTTGGATCTTTAGGGTATAGTTCTGGCAGAATATCGGACAAGAGTCTTTCTCTACTATCCCTAAAAGAAACTTCAGAGTCTTGCCTTCTATAATTTCTCCTGATCCAGTAGGTACGGAGTCCATTTCTTTTTTCTCCTTCTGATCGAATTTATTATAATTTGCATTATCCATTCAGCAACCAGTTTGTCTTCATCTTTAGTTATATTATTAGGTTGTTTTTCTCCAATTTCTTGTTTACGATATTGTTAACTTCTTTGGCTTTTTCTATTTTATCTCCACCATAAATAGTACGATTCTTTCTTTCGTTTTAGCTATTACCCCACCATTATTATCATCCTTGACCCTGCCTATTCCATGCTCTGAACAACTTTCTCAGGGCTTATTTGCACTAATCTTAATCTAGTCATTACGACACGTTTTTCTTTTTCATCTCTTTCAGCCTTATTTCTTCTACACCTATGACTTATTTTCGCGTTTTGGTAGAACTCAGTTGTCATGTTTGTATTCTTTACTTCAGTTAAGATTTCTTTAGAAGAGTTTTTAATCGGGTTTACGACCAGATCTTCAGGTTTCAGCTTAATGTTTATTCCAACAGTTTCTTCTCTTTTTTGAACCATTTCTTTGGATAGGGCATTACAGACATTAAGTACTTCTTGAAGCAATTTTTTATAGTTGTTTTCCTTATCTTTGATTCCTTCTTATTTTCTTTTTCGTATAGGTTTTTGACAATTTCTTTTCGACAGCTTTTCCTTCTTGATCTGGGACTTCAAATTCTTCCTCTTTCGTTCTTTCTCAATCTGCTAACATTTCTACAACAACAATCAGCATTGTATGCATTATCTGTTTCATAAGTATATCCCTGTTTGACTGATTTTTAATACTGCTCAACCGCCTTACATCTAACCTTCTTAGCTCCAGTTCCATATCTGATATCAGACCATTCATTATAACCTTTGTCTTCTTCACCTTAGGTAATAATATATTCTAAAACTTCTAATATAAAATCCAGGGCTGAAGGTATCTGATCATCATCGAGGGTATCATCAAGGTTTTCGTCAATTAGTTCTTGGGAACTCCTCACTTTGTTCTGGGGTAAGTGCTCTAATTAGCATGGTGCATCTCTCGTTCAAAAGTTTCACATTCAAACACTTAAGAACATCATATCCTTTTCTTCTGCATTGGGGACATCGTTGCCATAGGTGTTGATAGTGTAACATTCAATTTTGGAGTTCTTTCTTCATTGCAAAGTTCTTTTGTCTTCATTTCAACTAGGCGATTCATGGTTCATTGGTCACTTAAGGCACATCCAGCACATCCAGCACATTAGGTACATTTGGTGCATGAGGCATAGTAGTCCCGTGACACATTATGATCTATAGCAAGGTACGATATGCAAGAGTAACACTGGTCACAAACGGCTATAACCATAACTGTACCCATCCCTAGCTGGTACCACTCACATATACTATACAATTCTGATTATCCGTACCATTGTCACGGCTTGGGGAGAGACTTGTGTACTTTGTTGTCAATTTAGCTTTGAGCCGTGAATATTATGATATTAAAAGAATGTATTAGGAGAGCGAATATTATATTTATTATATACAAGAGTTATGGTAAGTTATATAAAGCGTTATGTGTATTACTCCTTCGCTTTTACATTTAGTGATCCTTTTTATACATCTATCTAGAATTACTCGATTAGCAATAATGAGATAAGAACTACAACTATTTACAAATAATGTGGTAATAGGAATTTACTATACAGGAAGGTAGTAATCTTCAAAATGTAGCAATGGGAAGAAAAATGTGGCAAAACTAAAAATGATGTAATGGTTCGCAGAAAAATGTAGTCATCGAACCGGGTAACATATGATCATCAAAATGTAGTAATCGGAGCTGGTAACGTATGATCAACACAATTCACGTGGTGGCATATCGATGAAAATTTGTCACCTGACAAAATTTCTTGTGATACCATACCGATCTATTATAATTTCGCTTTTATACCCAATTTGGTTATCTATATAAATTTCCATATTAAAAAGCCTGGGCGGTCATTATTGCGAAATCATATGACTTTATCAATCACATGTTCAATTTGTCATTTTGGCTTGTTTTTAATGCCCTTATATGACGATCTTAATTTTGTAACACACGGACTTTCTATCCTAGTGTTGCTGCTTTGATTAGATAATATATTTACATCTTTATATAGCGAAAAACTGACTAAAAAAGGATATTTGATGTGTTGCAAAGTTAAGAGCGTTGTATATATATCTTCTCTTGCTCTTGCTCTTGTATGTGCTCTTACCGGTGCTCTTGCTCTTGCTCTTGATGCCAATAAACTAGTGCGATGTTGTAAAAAAAAACTCCTTGTGCCCTAATAGAAGACTATGCATCTTTATTGATATTTTAGAAAAAGTTACATGCTCTTTATGAATTTGTTAACATGTTATTGTTATTTTTTTAATTTTAATTTTTTATCTTTCGGATATTTTATCGTACAGATGAAATGATAATCTATAATGAACAATTCTTTTGTTTTTACACTTCTTTATTTGAGTTGACGTAAAGTCAACAGATCAAAAAAGATGCTAAGCATGTTGTTGCGCATTGTGGAACCATCAACTAGAACAAATCCGGTCCAGATAATCAAAGGAGGTGAGTATGATTTGAATAACCTTCTATAAACAGTAATCGCTAACTTGATAAAGGCGACAATGAGAACAAAGATAAATCCATGAGAAACGCAAACTGGCCTTATGCCAACGATTGCTCACTCAACTGCGACAGACCACAATTTTGACCCAACCCTCCCTCCCAAAAGCATCCGGCCATTCACATAATATCAATATAACGTGTTTATATTGTCATGGTTAAAAATTTTAACCCTTGATTTAAATGTGAATCAGTAACACCAGAAGACTCCTGTGACCCAAGCCATCCGAAATTACAAGGCATTTGGTTGTGGCGGAGGCTTTGAGGTAATATTTGTTGTTTGTACGCAATGGGCGGAGGCACAGGGATGACATAGAGAGGTTTTAATTATTTTGGAGCATTAATGCTCGCGGTCCGAAAGCACGAATGCTTCAAAGCCTTAAGGTAAAAAGAATCGTGAAGAAGACTAAAGCGCAGTAGTCCTTAATAACTCAGAAAGTATTTAAAGCATGAGTTTTCGCACTACTACGATTTATTCAGTCTTGTCTTAGAATATAATTTAGATTAGAATGACTTAATTAAATAGTTTTAATAATAATCAGATTTTAGTTTATTTTATTTTTTATTATTTTATCGTTACATTGTTTAGTGTAGTCTTTATTGTTATTATTATAATAAATTACTCTGATGTTTAATTAATTATATCTTATTTAAATCAATCACGTAGATTGATTAAATTGCGTGATAACCCCGACCCTGATAATTAATTCCCGTGATATCATAATTCTGTGCACAATCGATATATATTTAAACCGAAGTGAACTATCAGAGCTAAATTGGACCGATATCCATTATTGCACTCCCAACCGTCACAATGCTGACGGCCAGCTGGCATTATGCAGGTGATCAGCGTTAAGTCATACAAATGCAACAAACTCAATGATTTTACAGGGTTGTCCCAAAATTTCGGGTTGGATGTGATAGATCTAGCAAAATTTTTTATGATCTTTGGACAAAATTATCGATTCTGATCCTGCTGACCATGATTCCGATGCACTCCGACGTATCCTGACCCAGACTTTTGGGGACCTCTTATAAGTTAAACTCAACTGCTATATAAGCAAATATCAATATCACATGTTTAAGCACACCTTGTATATTAAGGTAAAAAAAATTATATGTATATATATATCACATGTTCATACTAACAGCTGGCCTGCATTATCGCAATGCAGGCAGGAAACCACTGGCCAGCACTTAGCCTATAAACAACTGCTTACGGTTATCTTCTGCCGCAATATTATTACTATTTCCGGAAGCATATGCCATTTCAGTTTCAAATTTCAATAGCACATAAATCACAGCTAAATGAACCTGCCATTTTCATAACTATAACTAGTGAATATCATCATCATATGTTTATATTAATAGCTGGTCTGCATTACGCAGGCCAGAACCCATGGCCAGCACTAAGTTGCACATACTCAACTGCTTACAGTGATCTTCCAGCCAATATTATTTGCTATTTTCGGGAGCATATCTCATTTCAGTTTCAACATCTAATAATCTGCATCTATCAAATAAAATTAAATACTGGTATATCAAACTGGACTATTCCAATTATAAGAAGATGCATGCAATGCTTTTCGAAAAACAACTCAATTTTAATGATTTTTTACCATGTGATTTTATTTTAGCATGTGATTTTATTTTTAGCATTTTTTACCATCATTGTATTTTTTCCTTATTTGTATAACACATTAAAATATAATTAACTAATAGTTACTCCAGTACGTTGACTTGAGTAACATCCATATAAGCTACTAAGAATATAATAATGCCTAATACTAGAAAGGTAAAATTAACTATGGCGATACAATTATGAAAGGTATGTAACAATTTAATGAATTGGAAAAAAATTGAAAAAATGTAATACAAAATAAAAAAGACTAAACAGAATTTAAATGATTACATTAAACATTTATATATTTTTTTAAAACATAGTCATTAAAGTGAACAAATTAAACTTCATACCAATTTCAGTTAAGGTCACATAAAGCTGATTTATCAGTTTGCATTACATGGACTCTGAAATCATGGGTCGGTCAGTCAGATTTTTTTTTTTAAATTAACTAAATTAATAGAATAATGCTCACATTTGAGGTTATATAAGGTTAATTGTTTCTTTTGCACAATAAAGAATCAAATTTTAGGTCAGTAATCATATTTTTTCTGTCAGTCATATCAGACAATTACAGGGAATTAAGATATCGATCACTGGATAAGAATATCGGGAAAAAATAAATATTAAAAATCAAATTAGCACAATTGCAATTTAAAAAAAATTTAAAAAAATAGATTGGCAATGTAAAACGCAAATTAACTTTCATGCCTAATACAAATATTAAAGTAAACTGAATTAAACTTCATACTCAACTTGAAACACAATTGTTAAAGTGAACCAAATTAAATTTCATACTCACCCTCTTGTACTGTCATCTTAGCTATAGTGCCTAATCACCAAATGAGAGGCCCTTGCATTGCCTAAATAGTCATGAAACCCACCTGTACTTACCAGTATCTAAACAAGCAATAATATATTGCTCTAGAAAAAAGGATAATCTTTTTAGTAACTCGATTCCAATAATTAGACGCAATTACAACATTAAGCAGTAAATACCTGCATTTAAGGTTGAGGCGACAAATCAAATATGCAATTCCATAAAGGCTTCCAATCTTGCTTTTGACAAATTCTACAAATTACTGTGGCACCCAATAATTGTCATCACAAAGAAATCTGTATATTAATAGTTACTTTAAAGACACCACATTTCATCAACATTCACTTCACTGGCAACCTTATTTTACAGATGATTAGTTTACAGACAAGTTTATTTCATAATTAACCAACTTATATAACTTGATTCTATATTTAATTCTAATGATAATGATTAGAGATGTGCCTTATGCATTATGCATGCAGCATTATGCAATGCATAATGCTGCATAATGTAATGCAAGACTTGTAAAATTTAAAAATGCACATAGAGATTATTATATAATTTTGATTCAATTAAAATTATGTAATTGCTTTTATTCTAACATTATTTTTTTTAAATTAGAACTTATAAATTATGTATATTCCTTTTCAAATTTGCCACTATAGTTTTTAATAAACATATTTCTAGACAAACTTCTACTACTATATATTGTAGTTTTCTAATTTTGCTATTTAATATTTAATAGCTAGTCTAATTTAATACATATAGTAAGTTACTATATTAGTAATACAACTTAACTACTTTTGAACTTACTAATAACTTGTCCTTGCTGATTTCAGCAATTTTAAAGTGTACTAATTAGTTATATACTACTATTATATGCATTAGTATTATTCTTAATAAAAAAGTAATTTTATTATATAAAGATACAGGATTGTATAATGCATCATGCTGTATAATGTTGCATTATGCAATGCAAAGACAAAAAAACTTGCATTCGCATATCACTAATAATGATTAGAATTACATTGCAAATTAAGTTGTCAGTAAAATATATTATTTATGAACAACTTAACTATAAATTGATCATCCGTAAACTAAGCTTACTAGTGAAACAAATATCAGTAAAATGTGATGCCTTCGAGGTGATTGCAAAAAAGTTGACCAAGGCAGAATGAAACTAGTTACTAAGCAAAAGACGATCCCAAAATCAATAAAAGAAAAACAACAAAAATTTTTTATTAACAATGAAGCCACGACAAAAATGCAAAATTCCAAAAAAATATGAATTTAAAAATTTGATAATCAATTGCATCATTTTTGAGATTAATAATCTTTAATGTCATAATGATAAATTTCATGGAATATAGTTATAATGATTATCAAATAATGATAACATCCATTGGCATCTATTTTATATTTGGTTGAAATATTTACATAATATTTAACACATACAGTTTCATGTTTTAATAAATGTAAGTAATTAAATTATGATAATGGCTATAATCATTTGTGAAATTCTACACCAATTGAAATATCTGCTACAACATACACATTTACATATATATATATATTCGTATATTCATATAGGTTTTTTACACATATAGAAATAAATACTGTCATTAATACTATATACTCAAAGGGACTTAATCCTTTAAAGCAGACAAACTAAAACCACAATTATCACTATAAGGCTCTCTCACATAAGACTTACCAGACAAGTTGAACTCATTTACACTTATATTACACATGTACATTAACAAAGAATCCTTTTTGTGTGAATGAATTGTTATATATTACATATTGTAAAAAAAAAATAAAAAAATTCAAACTCATAATACCATTTAGTCTATTACTCAAATAATGAAAGTTATCACCTATAATCAAAACGATGTGTTAACCAGGGTATTTTAATATTTAGTATTTATCAATTGTAAGTTTAATTTTCTTTGTACACTATATATATATACAACACTTTTCAAATAACGATCAATAGAAAACTCTATCATAATAACATATATAATCCAATTACATCATTTGAAATTAAAAAATTAGCTTTTTTCCAATAATGGATAAATGATAACATAACTTTTACCATAAAAGAATTCTGAAGAAATCAGCATAAGCAACATAGATAAAATCGATCTCTCTACACATTTCATGTTACACATTCAATATAATCATACTGGTATAAGGAAGTGGGAGACAAGAAAAAAAATTATTCATTATAGTAGTACAAATCCCAATATTTTAATAAACTAAATGCATAAGATAAAAACTTAGGGTTAGGGCCTTAACATTAGAGTCTATAGGGTTAGAATAATGCTTACTATATGTAAAACTTCATTCCCATCATTCTTAATTGGTGCATCAAGATTGATTTAAACATTGGTTTTTGTATATTTTTGCTTTTTTCTTTTTTTACACATGTTTGAATTCTTTGTCAGGCTGCACTCTCTGACTGCTATTTCTTCTCCAGGAGTTTGTATTACAGTATTCCCATACAAATAAGTGGATGTGGTAAATAAAGTTTGTGCTTGCATATCGATAAAAGGCACTTGGATCAAATTTTAAATAGAAATACATTAAAAATTTTTTTGATCGATCAAATGTATACAGGTCAATATTATCGATCATTGATTGACCTATTGTTGTTCAAGTCTATTAATTGATGCTCAAACATTGACTAAATCGATCAATAATTGAGTGTCATATAATCAAGTCAATTTACTAGTAACAACTCAACTATTCATCATTATCCTTAAATACACTAATTATTTCATCCTTCACATGCACTGACTATTAGGGGTCTTAGCTGGGTCGGGTCTGACCCAACCCGACCCGGGTCAGACCTAACTCGGGTCGGGTTGGGTCAGATCAAACCCGGGTCGGGTCAGACTCGGGTCAGAAAAAACCCGGGTTGGGTCAGACCCGGATTAATGATGGGTGACGCATGACGAAACCATTTCATTGCAAAAATAAATAAATAATTAATTTATTTATTATAAAAAAGTATTCATCTGATAAAAAGAACTTCGTACGTATGTACAATTTATTATAGGCAAATCTCATGATCTAGTGATCGGATCTGCATAGGGATACGCGATAACATAATATGCTAATTCAGATTTTACCACAGAAGCATATGCGATAGCTATATTCGCATATCATGATGAATTTCGCATAATTAATAAAGCATAATCTGTGCATAAAATGGTCAGAATTAAAGATCGAGTAATATCGGGTTTATCAATTTCCTCACCAGTTCCTATTCGACGCGGCATTTGATTGTACGAAACATAACTTTCATAAGTTATCAGATTTGAAATTTCAAATAACGTAGAATGTTAAGTAATAAAACATATCGTTAAAGTAGTATAAAATTTAATAAGAAATATAGATTAGGACACAAAGTTAATTTTTCGTTTTTATTAAAACTAGAGATATAGTAATTTAGTTGGTCACACCTTAATCGGTTATTTGAATCAAACATGTGTGTTGTATATAATTAACCATGGTATTTCATATTAATATATGTAAATGCAAATAATTTTTATGCTCCCCAACTAAACGGATACAAATAAATAAATATTTAAATAGTCATGAATTAACTTAAATTAATAAAAATTCTTTATATTTACAACATTAATGTATATCTTATGAATACTTATTTTAAAGATTGAAAATAGGACAATCAGATCATAATAGTGCAGGAGTAGTAAGAAAACTTTTAGAAAATGAAATTTTTAGGTATTACAGGGCTTGAGCTTAGTTTGCGCTATATTTTTGAGCTAATTACTATTTGAAACGGGTTCAGGCTCAGGCTCGATAAAATTCCGTCCCAGGTTTGGACCTCCTAAAAAAGCCAAAATAGCCCGATAACTCTAGTAACAATCCATTGCAGTAAAGTATATAAGTATCATATTTATTGTTAATAAATATAGCAATAGTCATATGAGAGCATTTTCTAAACAGGTTATTTTGCATAAATCTGTACGCGAATAAATAGACCTAATATTAAGTACTACATTATATACTGATTATGTACTATACAAAGATATGCCTGAGTGTATATAATTTTATTATTTTTGTATAATGTCTATATTACAAACTAATTACTATATACACATTTTTAATTATTCACGCACATGTTTTTAACTTGACATTTGCTAGTATACTTGTACATAGCATAGCAGGCTTTCACTGATTTTTGCTGATCATTCTGTCACAATATTATTGATAATCGTTTATATTAAAATAATTAATAGTTAAAATTTAAATTAGTATGAATAAATGCATAACTACTAAATTTCAGTAATTCAAACCCAAGCATTATCTTGATGCAAGCAGAAATCCAAGACTTTATTGAAAAAATATTACTTTACGAATTATAAAAAATAAAAAAAAAGTAAATAAATAAATTCCTCGCAAAAATAAATAAAAAACATAAACTACCATAATAAGGCAATAAAAACTTAATTATATATAATATCGTTAATTATGATAATTCAAACAAAATTTAACCTTAATTCAAAATACAGTTAGACTCCTAAGAGCACTCTCTCGAAATGCACAGCTTCTCTAAATACATTCTCATTTTCTGGCCCAATCGTATCCCTGACGTTTAGGTTAATGAACTTGCCGATTAAAATTAAAAGCAATATTCATGAATAGATTATTTTAATTGCTTAGATTATCGAACTTTGCTTTATTTGGATCAACAATATTTGTGATTTTTTGGGTCCTATGAGTCCGCGAATACAACATAAATAGCCATTCTATGCTCATTTTATGAAATTTATTTATTTATAAAAGGGAAATATGGTGAATAATTAATTAAGTTCTATGAAATATAATGAAATCGAAGTGACTATTGTATTATAATCACAGGACTTACGGGACTCAAAAAAAAATGCAAATATGGTGAATTAAACAGTCAATATTTATGAATCTTATCTATATGACCCGTTGACCCAGGTTCAACCCGGGTTGGGTTGGGTTGGGTCAGACCTGGGTCAGGTTTGACATGAGGTGGGTCAGACCCGGGTCGGGTTTGGCATGAGGCGGGTCAGACCCAGGTCGGGTTTGACATGAGGCGGGTCAGACCCGGGTCGGGTTTTAACCCAAGTGGGTCTGACCCGGGTCAGGCCCAAACCTGACCCAACCCGACCTATTAAGACCCCTACTGACTATACTGTTACACTTTATCTCTCTATATATCTGATATCTAATTATCACTCTTATTCCTGCTGTTTTATTATCTTCTTATCTCCTCCTAATCTCTCTATATCACTTTATTTAGCACCAACTTTCAAAATTTGCAATTTTTTTTTCATCCTTAAATAATTTTTTTATCATTCACTTTCGCACTTTTTTATAACCCCTGCATTAACCTGATGCTTTAACTTGTTTGCATATACGAAGTCTTTATTGTAACTTATTAGATGCAGGTCAATATTGTGATCGCATATGATTGTTGAAAATATGAGTTACTATGATAGGCAAGATTGTTTTTCAAGGTAGTGTTATAAATCGTCAATCGATAAATTTATTTGTTCAACTATCGATTAACCACAAATTGATAAATCGATTAGTTAATTAATCGATTAATCATTAGTTGATTAATCGATTAATCGATTAGTTGATTAATCGATTAATCGATTAGTTGATTAATCGATTAGTCGATTAGTTGATTAATTCAATTAATCAATTAATCCCCGATACTATATCAAGATCACAGGTGGATTAATTAATAATACCCTGAATAAGCGGAAACTTCATTTCCGCTAATCCCCAACGGATCAGGATATTACTACGTAACAATAAACCAAATGCCTTAAACTGGATTACTTATATTAATAAATATTCTTTATGCTTATTTTTATGCTTATTTCTATGCTCATTTCTTAATGCAATAAAATAAAATTAAATAGTAAATATCATGGGCATGAATACGTATTTAAAATATGTTGATTAATAAATGCTCTATACTTTCTATACGTATTTACGGACTAAAAGAGTGAATCAATTTTTGATCATATTGTTTAAATAGAACTTTTGCAATTAATGGTTTTTATAATTCATAAAATTGATTATACTAGTGTTTAAGAATTGTTTTAATCAAATGTATTACGAAAATTAAATAAAGAATTGGTGTTTAAGAATTGTTTTAATCAAATTCATTAATAGTAATACTTTAAAAGTAAATTTTCTTAAATTATCAATCCCAATAGAGTGAAGGATCTAGAACTCAAATTTTATGTATAGAATAATATGCCAAGAATAATATATACTTATAAAGTATTCCATGCATGCTGCTGAAACTTAAAATAAGCCGCTACTGAATTTAGCTTATCTTCAATGTATTATCATACATATACGTATTGTACGTACTACATACGCTGTACAGGAATAATTTAGGCTATATTATAACTAATGCAAAGTAATAAATTTTACAGCATCGATGTATTTCTTTTTTTCATAAATTAAAATGTCAAACGAAAATTTGACCAAATTAATTTATAATTTCAATCAACTAAATTTTGCTAGTTGTCAACAATTGGCAGATATGAATGATCCAGACGGAATTTACAGGGTTGGATATTGTTACGAATATGGAATTGGAGTTGAAAAAGATGAACCAAGGGCATTTACATATTATCAAAAATTGGCAGAAATGAATAATTCTAACGGAATTTATCAAGTTGGTTATTGTTATTATTTAGGAATTGGAGTTGATGTTGATAAGCATAAAGCGTTTACATATTATTTGAAATCTGCGGAAGAAGGTAATTCTATGGGAATTTGGAAGACTGCCATTTGCTACAAATATGGAATTGGCGTAGAAGAGAATAATGATGAATATTATAAATGGTCCTATAAGTATGTTAATTATGTTGATTTTTATTTAGTTTTTATTATTTAAAATAAGATCTCTTACACAATTTTAACAATTAGGGAGTAAGCATTTAAGATTATCTATTATTGTTAATCCAATTATAAGTTCTTAAATATTTATTGTTCGTTATTTTAGCACGTAAGTATAAAGAACATTTATTAATCAATGGAATTAAAAGCAGCAAAACAAGTTCACAAAACAAGATCATAAATACTTATTTACCATTACGTTTAAATTCATTTCATTCGCATTTCGCATTATAATCATTTTATTCAGAAAGTGAGTATAAAGAACATTTATTAATCAACGGAATTAAAAACAGCAAAACAAGTTCACAAAACAAGATCATAAAATACTTATTTACCATTGCGTTCAAATTCATTTCATTCGCATTAATTTAGTCGGTGAGTATAAAATTAATTACATTTAATATAAAGTTTAAAATCATATGAAATGTAAAATAAATGTTTTATAACTATTTTATAGAAATTCTAAATATGGAAAATGTGCAAATTGTAATGAATTTAATACGCAGAAATCATGGTGTCAGACATGCGATCCTAATATAACAATTCAAGGATGGACAAGTGGAAATAAAGAGATTGATGATTGCATGAAAGCGATTCAACTTAGAACAAATATTTATGAAGGTATGATTGAGTGGATTTCATTTGATAGGCTAGTTAATATTAAAAAAATCAGTGAAGGAGAATTTGGTTCTATATTTTCTGCAACCTGGTTAGATGGTATACGAGAGATCAAGGAAATTGAGAAAACTGATAAGGATGAGGATGATGATGACAGCGATTTTAATAATAATAAAGATAATGGCAACTATATGTATATGAGAACGCGCAAACCATCTAGCACTGTTGCTCTCAAGACCTTATCTGGTTCTAAGGAAAATCACGATTTTTTGAAAGAAGTAAGTTAAATTATTATTATATAATTGTATAGTTTATTAAAATGAACTAATTTATATAAATTTATAAAGTTTGAAATTCTTGCAAAATGCGGACTCATGGGTACTAAGCTTAAAATATATGGATTGGCTCAAAATACAGAAACAAATGAATACTTGATGGCATTTTAATACGCAGATAATGGAAGCCTTTATAAGTTTTTAAGTAAAAATTTTCAAGAGCTTACCTGGCAGACTAAATTAAAGCTACTTTGCGATATTTCAAATGATTTAAGTAATATTCATGGTGCAGGGTATATTCATGCAGACTTCCATAGTGGTAATATTCTACAAGATAAAGGCATTAGTAATGTTATACAATCTTACATTTCAGATATGGGTTTGTCTAAAAAGTATAATGAAAATGATTCAAAAGATTGTATTTATGGAGTTATACTTTATGTTGCTCCAGAAGTCTTATCGGGTCAAAAGTTTACACAAAAAGCTGATATTTATAGTTTTGGTATCATTATGGTAGAATTATCAACTGGACAAAGACCCTTTGATGGTTATCAATTTAATGAAGAACTTGCTGTAAAAATTTGCATTGGATTACGATCTGAATTTGCACCTGGAACTCCTGAATGCTATATTGAATTAGCTAAGCAATGCATGGATTCTGATCCACAAAAACGGCCTCCTGCTTATAAGATCAGAAACACACTTAATAACTGGTATAATATAATAAAACAATCGGATAATGTAGATTTAGATAATGAAGATGTAGATAATGAAGATGCAAATAATGAAAATTCAGATTCAGATAATAAAAATTCAGATTCAGATAATGAAAATTCAGATTCAGATAATGAAGATGCAGACATAATTAAAAGGCAATTCTTAGCTGCTGATAAAATGGTCAAAGAATTACAAACTACTTTACCAAAACATCCTGATATTATGTATACTAGCAAAATTATCAATACTCAGAAATATCAAAAGCTATTAAAAGTACTTATTTTAAAAATTACATTGTATTATTTATTTAATCTTTTATTAATCAATTATACTATATTAGCAGCACTGGCAAGTAAACCTATAGACTCTACTACAATTCCTCTTGGTAAGTACTATATTAGATAATTTAATTTAAACAAAACTATTACTTATATAATATATATTTAGATTATTAAAATATTTATTAAATATTTATTAAATAAATCTATTGCTTATAATTATTGGTTTATTACTTAAATTCTATTATCAATTTATACAATAAAAAACTTTTTATTCAATTTTTTAAATATTACTATGACGTTATACAATTAATAAATCTAATTATTATACTATTTTTATTTGTATCTTTATACTTTTGATATTTTGCAATTGTATATTTTGTATTATAAACTGCATTATTTAAAATTTATATTAATTAAAAAATTGATATATGTAATAAAGCTATGTTTTGCAAATCTATATATTAAAAAAATATATAATATAAAGTAATAAAATTTTTTTTTCTTTACCAGGCATTATCTCCTGGGACGCCAAGTAGGCGTACTTTATTATTTTAACCATTTAATTATGGCTATAATCAGCCTTAGTACATGATTTTATCCTAATTTACTTTAACTACTTATTGGCTGTCTGTACCTTTCTTATTCCATACTCAGTCTTCCTGGATACACCCTCATTTTTACCATGCCTGTCCAGTAGTGTCAGCTTCTTACAGTCTTTCTGGTTTTCCACTTCATGTTCAGTCCACAGAAATCTTTTTGTGATGCCCTACTCGGTACTAACATTCTGACGTCCTACTCAAAGCAGCCTTTAGTCCAGACTCTAGTAGTCTGTTCTGGTGACCCTAACTAGTACTTCCTTTCTGTTTTAGCTTTCTCAAAGATACCATACTAGCCTTCTCGAAGTTTTGGTCTTCCTTCCATTTTGGGTGGGGGCAGGTCATCCTGAGCTCAGATCCTGCAATTCCTTTCTTTTATTTGGGTGGTATGACTTGTCTTTTTCATTCTTAAACTAGGCTCTCTCAATGTTTATATTATATGTTGATAGATTACGCCTTTTCTGATTGTCCCAACTCTGAGGCTATGCCAGTGACTACTTGATTATTTCCAATTGTAGCCCTGACACAGTTTTTGTCACCCTTTGAACTTGAACTCGCGACCTTGCAATTGTGCCCCAGAGTGCTAACCACTGCACTATTGACCTAGAGAAGCTAAAGTAATAAAATTAAATTCAATATAATAAATAAAAAATAAGTATATAATAATTTTTTGGTATTAAGATAAGGACTTGCTTTTATTTTTATTAATAACCTAACTAGCTGCTCCTATAGAACTAGCTATATACAAATTATTTTAAATAATTAAATAAACCACATTATATACTAAAATTAAAGCTCAAACTATTTTATCTACAATCTAATCTACTTGAGTAGTCAAGACCTATTAGTCAAGGAACATGTCCAACTGAGTGCAATTACTTATTGATTAAATAAGTTAACTCATCCAATTTTATATATAAATTTATGCAACAAAATTATTTAAATTGAATTTGTTTAAAACTATATATATAAAAGTTTCTTTAAATTTTTTTTTTTAAATGTTAAGGTGAGACCTTGCTTTTATCTTTATTAAATTAATAGAAACTTTTTACATTCTTTAAATTTTAATATATATTCTTTGATATTTAATACTCTTTTTTTAAAGTTTTAGTTCTTAATTTGAAGCAGGAGACTAAAGATCTTTTACTAAAGTTAATCAATTTTTTAATCGATTAAGTCAAATAAGTAACTCACCCTATATAGCAATATAATTGGTTAAAACAACCTTTTAAAATATGAATGATGCTACAGTCTGACCTCTCTATAGTCACACCCTATATAGTCACACCTCTATATAAGCACCCAATATTGTGCGACGGACTTAAAACATAGTAAAAAACCTCATTATAGTCACAAATCACCTATAATCACTATCACAAAAAAATTTTGATCTTACATCAATTTTATTAATAAAAATCCCTCGTTATAATCACAAATTTTGACTAAATATAGATTATAACATCTGATTGGCCAATATTTATATTCATGTTTATTTAAAATATTCTATTAAAAATTCTTAAAGGTTTGACAACAAATATCTTTTGATGTAGTGGTCCGATTTGGATGAAACAACTACCAAAATGTTCGTCTCAATGAGACAATTCTAATGAGCCTAAGATCGCTAAAATCTAATCACAGGCTCCTGTGATCGTTAAGGATTTGTGTCACTTCATATATTTAAGAATTGATTAAATTTAACATCTAAATAAAAAATCCTTAATGATCTTAGCATTTTGTAGCTAAATTTGGATGGTTTTAGACTCTTTAGAATTGTCTCATTGAGTCAAACACTTGTCATTTTATCCAAATTGGGCCACTGTATCAAAGTTTTTTACTATCAAACATTTTAAATTTTTTAATAGTATTTCAAATATTCGCAAATATATTACTTATTGGTCTTTGGTCATGTGACCATGAAAAGGTATTTTATTTATAGTCACACCTCTATACAATAACCAAAATAGGGCGCGACCAACTTGTGATTATAGAGAGGTCTGACTGTATTAAGTAAAGGCTTTTTGTATTCTACTTGAAAGTTAAAAAAGAGGTTTTTCTAATTTTAATAGTTTAGATCCTTATGTTTTCTTCTTTGATTCCAAGTATTTTGAGAGCCACCAAGCCAATTTTGATAATTTAACTGCTATTAGAATTAGAAGAACCTCCTTTTTAACTTTTAATTAGAACACAAAAAGCTTTTACTTAATAGCATTTTTTATATTTTTAAAAGGTTGTTTTAACCAATTATATTGCTATATAGGGTAAATTACTCATTTGAATTAAAAAAACATAATAAAGCATTAATTAATGGATAGGATTTACCCGTCTAAATTTAGTACAAAGTACTAAATTATGACACATTTTAAACCTGATTATCTGCTAATTTTAATTATTAATTATGATTTTAATAACTCTTTATAATTTGTTAGATATGGAGCATTATGTCTAAAAAGTTTGATAACTTTAAGTCTTATTTTTGATTTTATATGATTTTTTTTCTAAAAAGTTCTTTTTTTTAGAAAAAATTTTTTGTGCTAAGCCACAATTTGAAAATTACTAGTAATTTTATAATAAAAATACAGACGGAAATGTACTTAACTTAGTACGAGCATTGTTACACAAAAATTAAGGTTATTAAAAAATTTTTTTCTTAATAATTTTATTATTAATATAAAAAAAAAATTTGCTAAACAATTTTTGAAGATTTATCAGATTTTTGTATATAAAAAAAATTGAGTTTTTTAATTTTTTGGATTTTTTATGCATTTTGCAAAATGTACTAAATTTAGTACAAAACAGTAAATCCAAACCATTAATATTAGTAAAGATTTTTAACTTTCTGCTTTAAATTAAGAACTAAATTTTAAACAAAACAGTATTAAAAATTAAAGAATATATATATTTAAAACTTAAAAAAACTTTTGTATATATACTTTTAAGCAAATTTAATTTAAATGATTTTTTTGTATAAATTTATATATAAAATTGGGTAAGTCAACTCATGTGATTTATAAATAAATATTTCTAAGCTATTATATAGACATGTAGGATAAATTAGTAGAAAAGAAACAAATTTTTTTTAAATAAAAGTTTTTATGACTTTAAGCTTAAATATTTTAACAACTATCTTAATAAATTTAATAAATTTTTTTATTTTAATTCTATATAATTCCAAGATTAAAATAAAAAAATTTTAGCAAATTTGATTAAATAGTTATTAAGATATTTTAATTTAAAAATTAAAAAAAATTTATTAAAAATGATTTGTCTCTTTTCTACTAACTTACCCCCATGTTTTTCAACTACTATCTAGGTTTGTAAAATTAAAATATAACTAGTAAATTTACTAAATTTGGTTTAAAAATAGACCAAATATCTATTTTTTTAATTTTTGTCTAATAAATAAATATATAATTTGTATAATTTAGAGTAATAGCTTTAGTTTGTTTATTGTTGGTAGAAGTGCTCTTAGATCCAAGTCTGAGTTTGGTCTGGTCTGGCTTAGGTTCAAACCCAGACTCAAACTTTAAATTTTACTAAATTTTAAACTCAAACTAGACTCAAATTTAAGTATAAGTTTGGTTTAAATTTGATTCAAAGTTTGCAAACTAGTTTGACTTTAAATAAATATATATGTATATTTAGTTTACTTAGAATGAAAAATAAGAAACAATTAGTAAAATTTAGATAATTAGCATTTTGTATAATTTTTAATAAAATTATTAAAAATGTTAATTACTTGAAATTTTCCTAATTAATTATAATTTCTTGTATTAAGTAAATTTGTTCAGAACCAAAAACTATATCAAATAAGTATATTATATTTTTTTTAAAAAAAAATTTGAATAAATAATGCTTAATTTTGATAATTTGAATCAAAAACTATTTTTTTTCAAACTTTATAAAAAATAAAATATACTAAAATAATATATTTTTTGTGCCAAACAAGTTTATTTAAAGCAAAAAGTTAAAATTAATTAGTATAATAGAATTTTGTATAATTTTATTAATAAAATTATTATTAAAAAAATACTATTTTATTTAACATTTTACTAATTAATTAACAGCTTTGAACAGTAGTTTGGACAATTTTGGACAATCTTGAACAATTAAATAAAGTAAAAATTACTTAAAATTTTATTAAGACAATCTATTTTAATTTTAACTGGAATGTGTTCAGCACCTCAAAAAATATATAATCATATATTTTTTAGACAAATTTAATAATTATTAAAGCCTGTATAAGCTTTGAACAATCTTGGATGCTTGGACATTTTGGAGTTGGACAAGGTCAAAAAAGGCCTTGGACAGTCAAAATGTACAACACTGCTGTAGATAGCTAAGTACTGAGTCATATACAAGAACTAGCATTTGATTAATACTTTATAAGAACACTTAATAGACAAATATCAGTGCAATAACTATCTTAAGCACTCTTTAGAAAAGATTCTTAGTATTGGCTAAACTTTTGGTTTACCAAAATTTGCTAGTTAATAGTTGAAGGGCCTTTGGTCAAACTGGTCTGGTTGAAATATAAGAACGAAATTATTTCAGGCTTGAAAACCTGAAATTAAAATTTGACACCAAATTGCTTTTGACCTATTTTACTTAAACCTAAAATTTTTTGATACTTTTATTGAATAGATAAATTATAAGGAATATAAATATACAGAGAACCCTCCCTAAATGCACCCTCCATAAATGCACACCCCCATATATGCACTCTTGAGCCCGGTCCTGTGCTTGGGACTTAAGAGCTAAATGCACCCTCTATAACCTGCACGTGCAACAATTTTTTAGATCCATCTATATATTACATATATAAATATAACTCCCCTAAATGCACCTTTGCAATTTCGCTAACTCTATGATCTCATTGTGAAGCAGATTTATTTTATTAAATTTTAGTAATATTAATATATAATGCTACGTCAGTACATTTTACAATATTGAAAAATATTACATCATTATTCATTATATCAAAACAGACATGATCTGATTAACAAAGGCTCTAACCAAAATAAGTTAGTAATTGCAGTTCATAGAAATTTTGTGGCAAATAATACCCCGGNCATCATAACAATTAGAATAATGGTTTCAAATCTGTAATCTTTTAATACCAATACAAAACATGACCACCATGCATAGGTTTTGGACTCAGCGGTAATAGGTTTTTAATATACTAAAATGTAAATTTTCAGTAAAACCTCGCTAGTATTTATTTAATATGAGAATTTGTTTAAATATTATATTTAATTTTTGTCATTCGAAAATATTTTGGAATGGCGAAAATATTTTAGACATCCTAAAATATATTCGGCATACTAAAATAATTTTTCTGCCTAAATTATTTTCAGCATTATAAATTATTTACAATTTAGTCTGCCTAAAAATAATTTAGCCATTTAAATTATGTCGAAAACAAAATAATTTAGACACCCATGTATACTTACGGCTGGTTTTTTACGGCTAAATATTTTTATAACCTAAAAAATGATGCATTAAAGTTTTAAAAAATTCATTATTACATGTTTTAGCCAAATACCAAATTAGTTACTAAATAGATATTCCCTTTTAAAGCGATTTGTAGCAAATATTAATAAGATAGTTTGCTAAAATAAATACGTACTTAATAAAGTCTGAATTTTACCATTTAATAGCTTCAATTATTAAAAGTAGTATTTAGTTTCTGCAAATACCAAAATACATCTAATTTCTATATAAACTTATCAGACAGTAGGAATAAAATGTAGCAATAATATGTTTTGAATTAGCAAGCAATTAATATAGCCGAGGGTTCTTTGGTATAGCATTGTGAATATTTTTAATATATATTTATATGATTGTTATACAAAATCATGCAAGTCATTTTATTAGTTATATATATTATATAAGTTGGCCCCCTTAATTTTACTAACTCCTAGGTATTTGTTTATTTGTTGTTGGCCAGTTTTTGACTGACTAGGTAAATTTTTTCTTGTTTCTTCTGTCTGCTACTTTGCTGATACCTCCGTTTTTTTATCTGTTGTTTTCTTATTGATCTCTAAAGCTACAGAATGTTTTGTCTTTTTGCTATCGTCCACTTTATCTAGAATGTCTAATAGTTCGTTTTGGGCCTTTAGTCCATTAATTGCTTCTATAATTAATTTGTGTTGCCATCTTATTTTTGGGATTCTTGATAGTTGTTTACTCTTATTGCCACTTTTTAGTTTACTCTTTTTCTTTGTTTTGATGATATTCTTAATCATCTGTATGTCTGCTTTAATCCTTTTTTTACTATCTATTTGTAAACTATATTTTTTTACTTTTATTGGAAATTTGACCATGCAACTTTTGCTATTCTTGTTATTGCTTAGGGGAGTAACAAAAATTAGGTGATTTTTTGGGGGGGAGGAGGTAAAAAAAGTTGAAATTATATATAAGAACCTGACTATATATATAATAAAGAAAAGAGAGGGAGGTAGGCCTCTAATAAAAAACAATCATGTGATTAATAACACAGCCCTTATCTTACATTTCTTGCACTTTTCTAGTGTTCCTTCTTCTTTTTTCTCTTTCCAATATTGTATAGTAAAGTGTGAATTGCCAATTGATTTTATCTTCCCTATTATTTCAGATCTCAATATTGTCTACTTTCCTTTACTTGCTTTGCATGTATATGTTTGTGTTGAGTCTTGTTTTCCACTCCACCTTTTTGATATAGTTCTTAGCTTGTTTTTGTAGTTCTTCATACCATCCTGGTTTCCTTCCTCATAGTATATTGTGTCAATTGTGGTAGTTGGTCCCATTATATTCAACTTTGATAGTCCAGTTTTCTGATTTGTTCAATATTGAATATTCCTATTGCTTTAGTTCTTTGTTTGATATCTTTCTTTCTTTATGTTCTTTAACAATACATTAATACTATTTCCTTCATTTTTTTTGTTAGAATTGGCTATTTTGTCTTTTTGTTTCTTATAAACGTATATTCCCTCTTGTAATATTCCATTATTATTTTTGCTAAAGTCGTGGTTGCTTCTTTCTTTTTGAACAATCCAGGATATGTTATAGTATCGATGTATTAGTTGCTACTACGTTTTGTAGATCTTGTAATTTTATTATTAATGCTGATTTGCTAAAATCTCTATAATTAAACATTCTTAAGAGAATTGCCGAGTATTGCTGGAATTGTATATCTTCTACTCTTCTTAATTCGTATATTTTATTGTACCATAAGGTGGCATATGGTATACCTCTTGATAGTTGTTCTTTTTGTTTACAAATTTGTGAATATTTCATTGTTATGTTAATACAGGTTCTGTAATTTAAGATCATGTTCTTTATTTTGTATACAATTCTTGTAAGTATTACTATATTGACCATAGGGGTATTAATCGATCTAAATTTATCGACCGGCTAAGCTGATTTTATAAAAATCGGCTAAATCGGCTTAGTCGGCTAAATATAGAAGTCTTTTTTATTTATTTATTTATTTATTTATTTAATAAAATGACATAGTATGATTTGTTTGATGAAAGAGCACATTAAAATATATAATTAGCAAAAGTCAAATTTTATTTATGTTGATATTTACTTTAATTAAAATTATAATAAAATTTTAAATCGTAAAATTATTTAAGTATTTTTTATTATCACTATTACATATTTTTCAAAGACTTTTTACTTATAAAACAGTTTTTCTTACTAAACTAGCAGAAGTCTTTTCGATATTTAGCAACTGTTTAGTGCAGGAGTGCGTTGAGTATGACTCGGGTTTATATGAGAAGAGCGTTGAGAATACAAAGCAAAATTTTCAATTATATTATATAATTGAAAATTTGCTTGGTATTCTTAACGCAGTAGGATGCTCTCCTCATGTAAACCCGAGTCACACTCGACGCACTCCTGACAGCTGTTAAAATCGAAAAAGACCTCTGCTATCTAAACTTTGTATTTGAAACATCACGCATAGAGATATAAATGATCTTTATTGATAGCTTACGCTAATGTTTATGATCCAAATATTTGTAAATAAACATTGCTCGTTTTATATTAATAAAAAAAATTTTTAATGAGAACTGGACGATATGACCTTCGGAGGATAGGGTCCACCAACCTGGCCGCCGGANGGGTACAAGTCGTAGGGGTTATACTAACAAAGGGTACTATTTGCTACTTATTTGCCGCATGAGAAAAATAATGATTCTAAAAGGGGAATGTGTGTGAAAACTGTGAATTTAGGTATTTCAAATTCACAAAAAAAAGATAAGAGAAATTAGTAATTGAATAAATCAAATGCCCATAAAGAAAAATTAATTGTACTGTATGAAAATACTTAGATCTTGTTTGTTAAATGAAGTGGATAGATAAAATGGAATAAGATGGACCCTTTTTTTTTGATTCCTAAAATATATAAAATAGATTATAAAGAACAAATCATTCAGGTTAGCAATTAACTTGGAAAGATTCGATTTTTTTTTTTGGCTATTCAAAGCCTCTCAATAAATATTATGCCACCTAAAATTGCCTTAACTGATGACCAAAAACTTGAATTTTGTCAGTTTGCCAATGAAAATAAAATGACTCGAAGTAAATATGTAGAATGGATTGAAAGTAAATGGAGTATTAAAGTTCATAAGTCAACTATCACAAGAATTTTGCAAACAAAAGAAAAACGACTTACAGCTGAAATTGATAACCCAAATAAAAGGCGAAATAGATCTGTTACTATTCCTCGATTTGAACTGGCCCTTAAAGAATTCATATTAACCTATCAGCATTGTACAGTTTTAAGTGAAGCTATGTTGATTGAAAAGGCAAGACAACTATCTAAAGGTTTGGGAATTCCGGAAGGTACTTTATAATTTTCTTCAGGCTGGCTCTATAAATTTAAAAAATGTAATGAAATTCATAAAGAAAAGTTACATGGAGAAGCAGGATCTGTTAATAATACGGTTATAATTAACTCCCTTCCTTTACTGCAAGAAAAATGTGCTGAATATCCTCTTGATCGAATTTACAATATGAATGAAACAGCTCTTTTTTACAGGTTAGAACCTGATTATTCATTAGCAACAGAACGCCTTACTGGACGTAAAAAGAACAAAGAGCGGATTTCTATCGCACTATGTGCGAATGCTGATGGTTCTCATAAACTGAATCTCTTGGTAATTGGGAAATATGCAAAGCCACGATGCTTTAAAAATATTAAAATTTCTAACCTACCAATTCTTTATTATAATAATATGAAAGCATAGATGCTTATAACTCTTTTTCAAGAGTGGCTTTGTTGGTTTAATCTGCAAGTTGCAATAAAACATAGTGGTCAACGCATTTTATTAATCCTTGACAATTGCTCAAGTCATAAGGTAGATAGCCTAGATTTGCCAAATATTGAAATTCTTTTCTTACCTCTGTATACAATCTCTAAAATTCAACCAATGGATGCTGGGATCATTATGGCATTCAAACGAAATTATCGACATTTTCATATTCAGTGGATGTTGGAAGAAGTTGAAAGTGAAAAAAAGGCGGATGATCTGAAGATGGATATTTTACGAGAAATTCGTTATGTTATTAAAGCATGGAATAAAGTTAAAGAAAGAACAATCTATAATTGTTGGCTTCATACCAATATTCTTTCAAATAATAATAATATCATTTCTTCAGAAAGTAGTCAAGAGATCGAAGAAACTGATGAACTGCTGAATCTTTCAGATTCGATTGAAAATCTTAATTTACCTAATTCAATGAAAGTAGATGATTTCCTCGCTATTCCAGAAGAAGATATAGTTTGCAAAATTCCTGATGAAAGCTCTATAATGGCTGAAATTATTGAAATCTTTAATAAAGGGCCTGAAGAATCTGATCATGAAGATTCTGATGAAGCGGATGATAGTGTTAAAACCGCAATCATAAGCACAAGTGAGGCACTAAAAAGCTTAGAAGTAATGCGTGCATTTTTACTCCAGCAAGAAGATTCAGGTGAGTATATAAAAAAAATTGAAAGTTTTAAAAATTTGTTAATGCAAAACGAGTTGGTTTGATGAAACAAACAAATTTGAAGCAATATTTTAATTTATAAATGTTAAATTGTTATTTCTTACCGTTATTTGAGCTTAGTGATACTGTACCTTTTGTAAAAATTATATTTCTTATTAAATGTTTAAATAAACTGTATTACTTTCTTAAAAATAAGGTTTTTAAAATTCTTACCGGAAATTGCAAATGGCTCTTTTGATCAGCCTAACGTAAAGTACAGTAACACTTTAAATTGTTCGAATATATATACTGTACAAAGCAGTGGAACTAAATAGAACAAATAAAATAAATGAAAGAGATAAAAAGCTTCGTTATAATTAAAAAAAGACTACATATGCATGTGTACATACAGAAGTTTGTACAGTATAACTAATATAGTACTGTAATACGAGTTTATCACGTGAATAAAGATATTCTCTAAATGCACACCCGTGCTTAGTCCAAAGAGAGTGCATTTAGGGAGGGGTTCTCTGTATTCCTAAATGCACACCCGTGCTTGGTCCGAAGAGGGTGCATTTAGGGAGGGTTCTCTGTATAAATTTTATTTGCTCTTCTTTATAAAAAAATTTAATTTGCTCTAATAAACCTGAAATAGACCTTTTCAAAAATCAATTTTGGTAGTGTTACAAGCGGTATAGCCTTTTTAATATACCACTAGCAACATAGCNAGCATGCAATTTACTTCCTGCTTTAACATATAATTTGAATAATTAACGTATTTTAAATGATTATTATTTGTTATAAAAAGTTTAAGCTATATGTGCTTTGATCAAGTTTTATTTGATACTGAAATCATATCATGCATTTCTAAATGCTAATTAAAAATTTACGATTTTCAGGTGGGTTAGTCTAAATCGGGTCTTTAGTCAACTAAACCAACTTTTGAAAAATCGATCGACTTAGTCGGCTAAGTCGACTAAGTCAACTAACTCTGAGTCGACTAATATCCCTAATTGACCATGTATATACATTGTTTCTCTGTTATTTTTGCCATCCTCAGGCAATTCATTGCATTTTTAGCCTCTTGTATCATCTTATTGTGTATTTGTTGTATCCTTTCTTTATAGAAAACCAACAACCCAGTATTCTACAACACTTTTTTTTCTTTAGCCCTACAATTTTCTGCTTGTTAAACATTTTCTTCAGATTTTTTTGGTTATTTATTGCTAACAATTTTGATTTATCAGGATTGACTTTAATACTCGTCAGTTTGTAAAAAGATATTGCAGTATTTATTATCTCTTTTAGTTATTCTTTTATTTTTACTGTCCATACCGTATTGTCTATATATGCTATTGTTGAGAATATTGTACTCTTGATTATTTTATATCCAAGTACTATTGTCTCTATTTCATATTCTTTGTATTCTTTGTCTACCTTTGCAATCAATGAGTCATAGTAAAGTTTCTATAGTAGTGGTACTAGTAATATGGTCTTGCCTTGATCTATCTCGTCTTGAACTTTGTTCCATCTGGTGTTCCCATAACTTGTTATAATATAATTTTCTCTTCTCATAAAAATATCGATTATTAAGTTACTTAATGTCTCTGGAATCTTTATTCTTTTTATAGCAATTTTTAGTAGCTAAAGATTTACTATATTATAAGCTTTTGATATGTTCTGTATCAACATTTACAACTATTTATTATTTACATATTCATCTTCTATTATGTTGGTAATAGTGTTTATTAGAATTATTGTTGAAGTGTTCGGTAGTGTGATATAGTTACTTATGTTTAATATTTCGTGTTCTACCAGTATTTTGCTCAGTCTTTTCGTAATCATTTTTGTAAACAATTTTCTTGTATAATCAATTAGTGTTATTGGTTGTGTAGAGTTCCGAACTGGGTTATAGTAAACCAGATCACCCATGTCAAAACGGGTGACCCAGATCACTGATTTAAAACTCGGGTCAAATCGGGTTGGTATTTTAATTCATGTTGAATAATTCGTTCTGTATATTAAATCATGTCGTTTCATTTAAGAATAGAGTATACTATTTGCAAATTATATATAAAACAAATGATAAAATTTTTT